>QVRM01000704.1:30000-57788 GCA_003439945.1 Dermanyssus gallinae | reverse complement strand
TTTTCCAGTTAGTCCTCTTTAAAAAAAAAGTTGCGGGCGTCTGTTCTGCTGACGCAGTTCTACCTTCAGCTGAACAGCCCTGACCTGCGCTACATTTAGATGGTAAGTGCCACGTGCAACTTGCACTCCGTGTGGAACATAGTCTGCGCAGTTTAGTCGATAGCTTTATCGACATTCCTCATGGTTTCATTTAAATATTATTATTATTGCGCTGGTAACAGTCGACATTGGCGTTGAAACGATCAGACAATGGGTGCTGCCCATCCGTACACACACCCCGAAATACCGAGGCGCTTCCGCATGAGGGCATTTGATCGTCTAGTGTTATTATAATACAACACACCTTGTTTAAAGAAGGGGTTCTCAAACGGGCGAATTGTGTGACTGGGGCGTTTGTCATGCGAAGGTGTGTTTCACTACATCTTGTTCCGCAATTTTGTTGGTTGACTCGATAAAGCCGCCACTCCGTGGAGTATTAGGTCACACAATACAACAGACAGGATTTTGATAGTTTGCAGCATTGCACGGCTTGACAACTCTTCGTACAAACCAATTCTGGAGTCTCTAAAGCAAAATATTGTTGCAACAGAATGGCATCTATACGTGTACACAGAGAGGTGTAATAAGAGTGTAGTATAGCACAAAAAAAGTTTTCAACGCACTCTAAGATAAAAACTCTCATAATGAAAGTGCTAAAGCGCGGCACAGGGTAGTGCCGTCTTGACCGTCGGTGCGGAGTCTGTGAAAGTAATAACACCTATTGCACAACGTTCAGTGAAACGCAATGTATCTGTTTCTAGACATCTTGGTTGCAAGGGATAACGACTTCTAAACTTAAGAGTTTTTCAGCGCTTTGCTTAGTGCAACGACGAAATTGGAACTCTTATCCGAAGTCAGAAAAATACTATGTGTGATAATGGATCTAGGCAAAGGCTCTGCGGCACCCTAGACAGATAGAATACCTGTTTGATAAATTACACTCTACCTTGACTACAACTTGCCTAATAAAAGGTGAGACAAAATTCAAACATGAGAACATATAGGTAAACGTGTTGGTTTGTGCTAGGGCCTAAATGTGTTACTTACAAACGCTGAGTAGCTTAAGCTGGTAAACCTTGTACTGCGGTCTAAACTTTCCGGTTTCTCGTATTTATTTTCGTTTTTTTAAGTATTGCAAACGGATAGCTTTGTCCTTAGTTATTATGTCTACGTATAAACAAGTGTTTCGTTTAAAAAAACTTGACAGGAACTAGGTACATAAACTATTAGCTTTTGTATCTAGCTATGGACGCACTTCTAAATATGTAAGTTTAAGAATTTATTTTCTAAATATGTAACATTGAGAATGCAGCATTTTGAAGAAACGTCCTGATCTTACTAATCAAGAAGGGTTTATGTATAATCCCTCCACACCCAAAGCCCAAGTGCTCTCCGGTAATTTTACAGTAGAATTTCGTCTGGATCCTTCATACTTCGCTAGATAATGTTAAAAAGAAAAGCTCAACCATCATAAAACCGACCTTGGGAGCATTGTTTTACACTTGCTGAGTCGGATCTGTTTTTTAGGTCCGCTCGAGACGTCGTATAACATCACCAGCATGTTAAGAACTTCTCACATACTTAGTTTAAAGCGCGCACTCGACTATAATAAACTCATCTGTATGTGTTAAGTGAAGACACTTATTAAATTACCATGTAGTGTGATTCGTAGGATGGCTAGTTTTTGTAACACGCACCTCGGCGGCGGCGAGAACTTCATAATCCCAGTTGTGCTTGGGTTATCTCTCGTTTCTAAACGGGGATCCAGCGCTGCTAACCAATGTCAGCTTAGTTTAGTCAAACTTTGAAAGTAGAAAACGTCACAAGGTGCAAAAGCAAAATATTTAGGTAGATGGAAGAGATATATTCACACACCCTTTAGCAGGGGGGCTTTATTGAGATCACAGATGAAGGTTATCGCAAGTCGGCCTTCAGGCGGCGGGTTGTACATGGTTAAGCTTACGGACTAAGCGCCATGCAAACATTTTGTTAACAATCGCTTTCCTGGCAATCATTTTAGCCTGGAGATTGATTCTCGAGCGAGTGTTTTGTAGTATTCATGTTAAAAAATCTCCCTGCTTGCTCGATATTAAAAATAATTTGTGCTTAATTTTCGTGCGTAGTCTTTACGAATACATTTTGCTTCAGAGATACCTGCAATATCAGTTATATAAGGAACCTTCATTGAAAGATGACTCCATGATGATGAATTTTGTTTTAATTTAACGTTCAGTTGAAGCGCAGCCATTGATTGAACACTCAGGCCGCGCTTCATCTTTGATTGGTATCCATCCGCATTTAAATGCCAAAAGTTCTCAGTCGCTCCACTTATATTCGTAATAAAATAAATCATAATATTGTAACGATGTTTGTTACGCTGAGTAAACCGGGGATGTAGACTCAGTAGAACGGCAACTACTACACGAAAGGACCAGGAACATTGAACGACGACACACGAGCAGAAGTGTGGCGCGTACCACGACCGAGAAGAGAATGATTTTCAGCCATCCTCGTCGGTGTATTTATTGGTTCACGAGGCACCGCGGCGTGCTGGTGCCTTAAAGGGTGTGTCCCAGACTCCGCTCCAAATTTACGGCGATTTGTGTTTGCTTCGTATACGAATACAGGTTAGGTTAAGGTTTGACTCGGATTAAGCGGCTTAGGTCGACCCTCTCCCGGTGTCGGTCGATGACGTTGGGGTTTCGGGGCGAAAGATTGTAGCCGTCCTCCGCTGGCTTGTTGAGACATGTATCGGCTGGTGGACGCTCGGTACGATGAGGTTTGGCGCGGACGCTGTGGCCGTTGGACGTGGTCGGTTAGGACAGATTTGAATTGCACTATAATGCGTATATAGTGTAGCGCGTGGTTGGATCATCGCCAGTGGAAGGGGAAACTTCGCCACAATATACATATATATATATATATATATATATATATATATATATATATATTACATATACGAACATTTATCTATAACGGCAAATCTACTTATATTCAATAATACATCAATGAGCTTAAAATTTATATAATTAACAAATGTCCACACCACTGTAACATATATATATATATATATATATATAGGGTGGCTTGACAATTTTTCAAAAGTTATATAAGAAACTGTAGAGCTTGTTCAAGCAAATATTTTTTTACTGTAGCACGCTTCCGAAGAAGTCATGTTTCTAGGCATACCGCAGTGTTCGTGAGAAAATTGTGCTTCCTCTAAACAAAGCCGGCTATGAGATGCGACATGGTCGTTTAGAAAATAATTCGCAAACATTTGAAGTTATATTAATATCTCTCGATTTTAATAACTCAAAATCGCAACCCTATGATCATTCACAACTGCTTAAAACTAACATATGCTTACAAATGCGCATTTCATGACGACCATTTTGGCTACAAAATCTATGTCGATCTGGTCTGTGGTTGAGAAAAAAATAAGGTTTTCCGGATAGCATTTCGAGATTAAGTGCACGCATAAATGACCTACTCCATCAGATCACTCGTAACAGATCTTGAAGCACACGCTATTTAGTATTATTATTATTATTATTATTATTATTATTTTGCAAAAGCTGCTCGACCAGTGGCGCGACACTGCACTCTACTGCTCTTCTGTGTCAGCTGTATGTATTGTCTCTCATAGGTTGTTCCCGAATGCGGTAGATCCACCTCGGTCCAACCAGGTAAACATTTCTATCGAATCTTCGGGACGTTTTTCGTAACTAAAAAATAACTACTCGTATCTACTCTCGCTCTACTGCACGTTCGCCAGCACGGGCGCCTAGCTCCGACAGTCGTGTGTCTACCTTAACGACCAGAGACACCTTGACACACCGCCCGACGCTAACTGAATCTTTTTGTAACGATGCTTCTTACGCTAAGTTAACTTGGGGAGTGTAGACTCAGCGAGACAGGCGAAGAACTTGGCAACGATGAACGATAACACGCGACGTACGTCTAGTGCGTAGCGCAGCCATGCAAGTGATGGATTTTACGCCATGCTTCTTCGGTCTATTTAGTCACTCAAGGCGTTCGTATAGTACGCTATATTTTACTTCTAAGTAAAACACAGGCCCCACATTTTGCCGAGTTTTTCAGCTAAAGAGACGGCAACTCAACATTGGTTCCTAGCTCATTCTTCAACTCAAAGAAACGCACTGCTGATCCGAGAAATCGAATCTCCTCGGACATTCGACATCTCGAACGTTTCATTTGTCTTTCTCTTCGTTGATTGATCGGTATCAGCATCGGTCATATCGGCAGTATCAGGGCGTGCATTGTAGCAGTCTTAATGCTGTGACTGGTGACGGTTCTTTAGTCGTGGCGGTGCACGTTCGATTGAATGCTCAGTCGACTTACTGGCCCCGACGGCGTAGCAGTTGGCTGTTCTGTCGCTACGTTGTCTCTAAATTCGTCACAATATTTCTAGATTGTGGTCGAGAATATGATGCTTGTCTTTATGTGCTCTAATCTTAATCTTTCCAGAACTAGGCCCTAAGCACTATTGTGCCCCCTAAGATCAATATTTATTCTCTCTCTCTCTCTCTCTATATATATATATATATATATATATATATTTATATGCCCCAAGACAGTTTGAAGACCGATATTAAAAATTGTAGAGCTCGTAATTTTTTTTTCAATAGGAATTCTCTGAGAGGTCTTGTTTCGGAGTTAGAGTGAAAGTACTACAAGTTGTGACACTGGTCTTTACCCGACATTGCAGCACAAAATATGCAAAAATTAAGTTATTTTATTAGTTTTCACACAAAATACCTTACAATCATTACTGTACGACCACTCACAGCAATCATAACTAACACATCCAGGCAAACGCGTGTTTCATACGTATGGCTTATGCGAGCTGTGGTTGCGGAGTAATTAAGCTTTTTCGGCGGGATGTCTAGAATAAGTGCATACATAAACGACGCTGCGGCTGACGCGCGACACGTCGGGGGTAATAAACGTCGCCTAAAGAATATAGACAAACGTCACAGTTTGAAGCCGGGACTATCAAAGTTTAAACCGCCCCCTAGCCGATATGCTGCAGCGGCTGGCGTCGCTCGGTGCCGATTATGTAATACGCTCCTCCTCTGTGGAAGTCGATAACCGGTTGAAGTGTGTTGGGAAAGTAATAAAATGTTAACTGATAATTCTGGATCTTCACACACTTGGGGGTTTACAGCACTCAAACGCGAATTTTACGGCAATTACTGGTGATTAAACTGTCGCAGTCCGTACAACAGTAGAGTAATATATGGTGACTGGTGTGGAATGCCCGGTTGTGGTTGTGTGAAACACTGCGTTTCCAAGACATTAAGAGCTGCAGAAATACCAGAGCTGCGTGGAAAAAAAATCCACGCAGCTCTGGTAACTGAACTCAGTCCATTACGGTACAACTCAGTTTAGTAACGCCTCATAATCATCGATATAGTCTACATAACACGGACTGCACAAAATTATTTTTCTGATGATATGTACCCTGTTGCTTAAGTAAGTATTAACTAATTATATAAGTTCTTCAGGAAATTTTAGTTTTGTGAGCATTTGATGAGAATGTTCTTATCTACTGACTCAAAAACGTTTTCAACATGGACGAAGATGCCAGCAACTATTTGATGGAGTCCCGTGTTTTAGTTATATAAGTTTGGACATAAGTTAGACCTAAGCTCGTATTACATTTACAACGGAAGCCAAATTTTACTGTAAAAAAACAGATATATATATATATATATATATATATATATATATATATATACATATCCTCTATTATAGAGAATACATATATTCATACACCCTTTAGCAGGGGGGCTTTATTACAACCACAGATAAGTGCTCTATTACAAGAAAACAACCCTGCCAAAGCCGGCGGCTTACGTGGAAGGTTGAGTATGGTTATACCTACAAGCTAGACGCCATGCAAACATCCTGTTAACAATCGTTTTCTTTGCAACAGTTCTTGACTGGATATTGAGCCCTTGATTGAAGAACTTCGCCGCTCTCTCAGGCTGCTTACATATCCAAGTAAACGTGGATTTGTCAATTCTTTCTAACATGGATGCAATATCTTCACATTTTACGTCATTTTCATTAATATTGCAGCGAGACGCAACACGCCTGACAAATTTCTTGTGAAGTTTAGTAAGCGTGTTATTGTCACGGAAATAGCCTAGATTCCACACCGGCGAGGCATACAGTAGGACCGGCAGAACATATTGCTTATACAACCTTATGTACAGAGAGGGTTTTTTTACCACAATACAACGAAATATCCAGTTCAGCCTCCGTGTGGCCAGGGCTGTCATTTCTAAAACGTGGGGAGTATAGCTAAGAGTACAGTTTGTCAATATGCCTAAATCTTTAATAGACGTCTTAGCCATTAGCACCTCCAAGCCCAATGTGAATCTGTGTACGGGGTTATTGTGGCCAAAGTGTAAAACGGCACACTTATTTACAGATAGCTTAAGATCAAGCCTTTTACACCACTCTATGAAAGCATCAAGTGTATTTTGAAGAAGTCCGGCATTCTTATCATTATCTACAGCTATATACATTTTTACATCGTCAGCATATATTTTTGTTTGCACTGGCTGGGGCACTATATATTTCAAGGAGTTAGTATACAGTATGTACATTAGTGGGCCTAGTATAGTGCCCTGAGGGCAACCCGACGTCACTTCAGCAGTAGAGCATAGGCAATCATTTACCCTGACTCTGAAAGACCTATTGGTGAGGAAGGCCTTAATCCAGTTAATAATACGACTTCCAACTCCATAACGCGGCAGAATGTTGAGCAGCTTTGAGTGCGTTGTGGTTTGGAAGGCGGACTTGAAGTCAAAGTAGACGCAGTCAAATGGTCTTCCCTCGTTAACCATAAGAGACCAGTCATTTTCCTCTCTATAATAGAGGATATACATATATATCCTCTATTATAGAGAAGAATAAGAGAAGAAATCTCTCTCACAGTGAAACACCGTTCACCCTTTGAGGCAGAATGCAAAAATGATTACCAGCGTTATAAGATATATTTTTCTTTCCACTTTTCTAATAACTGAAACATTTTTATATCGCTTTGTTAGCACGTTAGAGACTCTTCTACTTATATTTTTTAATTATTTTGCCAACCCTAAGCTATCGTATATGCTGCTGTGGCCCTGAATTATCGTGTCCTCAATAGCAAAAGGAGAAACCACGGGCACTTTGCATTATGGAGTTAGCAATAAAGGCTGTGTAGCCTATATTGCTGCGATGACGAACTGTTCATACAGCTGAGCTCGCTCGGCGGCGTCTCGCGTTGGGCTTTGCCGCGCAAGTTGAGAGCAGCGACTGTTGATTGCCCGCGCAAATGAACGTAGTTCAAATAATGGTACTCAACAACGACGGCAGATACGGCTTTTGGTATAGACATGTAGCAATCATATTTAGTGTGCCCGCACATGAATCCGTTTTCCATCCTATCACATGCACTACGGTACAGCTCGTTACAGTACGTTTCGTAATGTGTTACGGTGCGTAGTGTCTGTGAGCAGTCTCTCGCACGCCGCCTCTATTTCGATTGAATCAAATTTAGACCTGGGGGACCGCTTGCTCGGTCCGATTGCTTGAAACTCAGTACTGGTCCAGTCGAGTTCGTTAACACCTTCTGTTACCTTGGGGTTAACTTTTCGATGAAGGGCACAACCTTTGGACAACACATCGCCGAACGAACTCGAAAAAGTCTAGTCGCGATGTCTACAATCGAAAAGCCCCAACAATTATCCCTGACCACACTCAAAGCACTTTTTGACCTGAAAGTTGCTTCGGTGGCGGCCTACGGCATCCAGGTCATATGGGAACACCTCAGCCTATCACAGCTAGAAAAACTAGATAAGGTTAAGCCTACGTTTTCCAACTTAGCCATTGGGTTGCCACGAAATGCGAAAACCGTCTAGTTTACCTTATGACTTCTACTCAACCACTTGTAGAAAATCTAGTAACTAGATTCCGTCTCTCAGAAACCGCTGCTCTTATTCAGTTTAGAGAAAACTTTATGAAGAAAGTTCGAGCAGTTCCCGGAAGCTTCTTTACTTCGCCAGCAATGGTCACACAGAACTGGCAGAGACCACTACAACCCAACCGACATCTCGTGACCCGCTATTCACTTCACGGGTTTCACCATAAACTCTGCCATCGAAGAGGCTTCCACGATCCTGATCTCGGCTGTGTGTGCTGTTTATGTAACTAGCCGTGCCCTATCTACCATCTCGATACCTGTCAGAGAGCTCTTTCTCTTACGCAGTTAGCTCGATGATATTTTAATACTTATCTATAAACATGTGTTTTATTACGATGATCTATATATACATACCATACATATGGTGCAATAAATAAATGATGATAAAAACAAAAACGAGCTGTGTGAAGGATTAAGCATAACCGAAACAATCGGGAAAGACACGCTTTGAGTCAATATCATCACCGCATGAGACGGTTGTGAGGACCTTGATAAATGTAATTCGGGCGAGTCCAATATTTTTCATTATACTTTAAAATATCCAGATTTGTGACAATTCTGTTTGGTTAGATTACGAGTTTGCTAAGGAAGGATAAACAAATGATGGTCACATTACAACTATGCGTCATCTTAAAGTTGAAACGTATTGCAAAAAAAAACGCATAACAACGACAATTGTTTGGAGACAACGTCAACAGAAATGTATTCACCCAGTAAGCTAACGCCAGAGTTTACAACATTCCAGCGAGTATGCGACGAGAACACAGCCGCCACGCGAAATTATCTCTACAACCTATATATTTCCTATGACGAATTTCAGCATCACGCATGCTTTAGTTAAAGCGTGTCCCACATATAACAAGGGCGTCAACATCATACAATATCTTCTTAATGCCTCAATTGCAACCGCTTTGGCAGCTGGCCTATAGTGTATGTAGTGTAATTTAACTGATCGTCGATATCTCCATCCGCGGCTCTATATCCGCTGATGTAGGAGACGGCCGAACTTCAATAACATCACCGTCAACCGCGATTAATTTCTCCCGGAAGCAATGCGACCAAAGTATGGCATTATCACCCTGCCGTGTGACTAAAATGTTGGGTTAGGCACAGTGCATTCATCATAATTAGCGACGAACAGACAAGAAAAGGAATATGAGCTATCAGTAATGATAAGTTGCCGCACTGAACGGAATAATAGTCTAGGTTTATGGTGCATTTCAACGGCGCTAATGCTAGATGCAATACAAGACACGAACACTCTTTTTTATCGCTTGTGCCACTACCGGAACAAAGCCTTGAGAATCAGAGAGAAAATCAGCTGTGCTAATTAATGATGGCTTCTCCTTGCCTGCTGGCCGAGCAAGATCTTCCTCTCCCGCAAATGCTGGCCGACGTGGCATTGTTGAAGACGGTCAAGGGAAACGACAGCACAGCTGGTCTCGACCGGGCGCTTTGCTGTGCCATGCTTAATGCACCAAATTCCAATGGCCGTTCCGTTAATAACCATGACGACATTGGATTTTAATTATTTAATTTGATTGATCACGAACCGTCCGCAGATTCTCTGGTTGGTACTGGTGGATGTCTTCACAAACGGCCGGGAACGGTTGGGAAAAACAATTCTCGTTGCAACTCGGACACACGAGCGGCTACAGCACTCCAACAGAATGCGGAAAACATTTCATATGTCCCTTCCTCCATATCCGTGCGAGCAGAACCTAATTTCAATTCTGGTCTTTTTATAAAAACAAATTCCACGGGATGGGGCATCAAAAGTGGCAGCCGAATAGAAAGACAGTTGATGGTAGACAGAGTGCAAGCTAGAAATCAGTCACCAAACCGGGGTTCAGCACGAACTGCCTATAAACTTGATAGAAGTAAGAAACAAGTGGACCAAATCACAATCGTCTAACTATAAACACGAAGGCGAATCGCTGCTTACGCAAGAAAAAAACTTAAACTGTAGATTTAGAAATGAATACGTTCTTCACAGTCTAATTAGATATCAAGCTAATTATTGATAATAGTTATACTGTAACGATGTTGTTGTTACGCTAAGTCACTGGGGATGGTAGCTCAGCCGGGCGGCGACTACAGCACGAGAGACTCAGGGCAAAACACACCGCGTAAGATGTGACTCGTAAGGTTACCGAACGGAGAACGCGTTGTTAGCATCCTTCTCTCGGGTCTTTATTGGCTCCAGTGACGCCGTAGCGTTCGTATAGTAACCATGTTAAAAGGTTGATTCGAATCTATGACGTTGTTAATCGGTCGGGTTACACACTACTCTCGGCGGTGCACGTTGTTCTTGGTGGTGATGATGATGCCGATACTCTGGATGTGGCGCGGTCCGTGGACGATGGTGCAGGTGTCCTATTGTCATCAGCACGCAGCCTAGTGGCCTTCTTGGTCGTCACGTTGCACGTTGGTTTGGTGGGCCATCCACTATCGGCCACATCAGCACCGGAACAGGAATCGGCGCGCAGAGGTTCTGCAACCGATGTGAGCGCTCTGTTGATGTCTCTCGAATCAAAGCTATCTCTTCTCACCAGCATACCAGCTCAAATGGAGCGGTTGGAGAAAAAAATGAACGAATGCCTGCTCCTCACCGGTAAAGTTGAGCGACTTGAGGCAGAAGTCGATGACCTAAAACAAAGAGTGAATACTACAGAAACCTCTAAGGAATATCATATTCATTCAGTGGAGGAAGCATTGGCCGATGTTCAAGAGGTCCGCTCGACCGTTAACACAGTTAAGGAGATGTCGGCTGGCGCAAAGGCGCTAGCGGAGTCGGCATCGGCCGGACATACATTTAAGGACCAGTACGACCGTCGGTCGGATGTGATATTTAATGGAATTCCCGCGAAAGAGAAGGAGACGGACGAGGACTGTCGCGCGGTCATTGAACTTTGCCAGCGACTGGAGGTGAAACTTGATGAACGCGACATGTACGTCGCCCACCGCTGCCCCCGAACTCGTATGATCAACGGGAAAAACATTACCAACCGCTCCCAGCTGCTGGTGCGGTTTGTTTGTCGATGGAAGAAACTTGAAGTGCAACGAAGATGCCGGGAAGTGAAGCCGAGGTCGAGCCTTCTAGGCGGCTGCCAGGGAAGCAACAACAACATCTACGTCAATGACCACCTGACACCCGCTAACGCAAACCTGCACTACCGCCTCCGTCGCCTCAAGGCCAACAAGAACATTTCTGATGTTCGAACGTCAGACTGTCGTGTAAAAATCCGTCTCAACAGCAATGCTCCCTGGCGGGACGTGACAACCGACACCGATCTCGATGCTCTTGTCGGTCGCAAATAGTCGTCATTATATTATTATTATATGACAGCTAGTCAGACAATTAATATCACAGAGCTTAGAATAGAACCTGACTTTTTTACGGAATACACTGCAATATTAATGGTGCCAAGTCTCATATTCACGACATTGAAACGATACTACATCTGCTTCCTTGCCCTCCGTCCTTTATTGCTTTGTCGGAAACTCGTATCTCGCAAGAGGAGGCAGCCGCTTTCCAGATTAATAATTATAACCAATTTGTTGATTGCCGTAATGGGCCGGGTGGAGGTGTGGCGCTGTTTATCAGAGATGATTATGTGGTGCGCGAGCGGAACGATCTCAAACTCATCCTCCCGGCAGAGTACCGATGTTAAAGTATTTTTGTTGAGGTGCTTGCCGATGGTCAGAGCACGGTTGTGGGGTCATTCTACAGGCAACCGTCGGGGAAGCCCTTGGATTTCTTGTATGCACTAAGAGAATTACTCTCAAGAGTGGACAGGCTAAACACAATCTGCCTTGGCGACGCGAACATTGACTTACTAGATAGGGGCGGTTCATATGTGACTGACCTAAATGACTGATTACACTCGTATAACTTTCGAGAGATGGTTGGTGTGCCGACCAGGGTTGCTTGTACGGACACTGTCCATGGCCAACGCACCACCGAAACATGCATAGACCATATTTACTGCAATGTTCCACCCAAGTTAACTATCGCCTCCGGCGTGCTTACGACTACTTTCTCTGACTATTTCACCACATTTATTAGTTTAAAATCCAAACCGTCGGCAGCCAACGAGTGTCCAAAATTCAAACTTAACTATGATCAAATGACAGCCGAACTGTCGTCGTCTATGTGGGACGACCTACACGGGCTACATGACGTCAACGAGGCATTTAAATTGTTTAGAGAAAGAGTTATGTCGGCGGTGAAGCGTAATAGTACTAAGATCAAAAATACTAGCTCGAGGAACGCAGTTCGGAAAAATTGGGTGACACCGGATTTATATGCTCTTATTAAAGAGAAGGAAAGGGCGTACATAATACATAATACATAATACACAGAGCTGACCCACACACGATAACAAATGCAAAACCTATCGTATGCTCAGAAACAGGGTGACAAGGCTCTCACGCAAATGTAGAATGGAAGCGAACTGCCAGATTGTTAGAAACAGAATTAATAGCCGGCGGGGTCCTTGGGAGGCAATCCGACCTGTACTTGGAGGTGTCCAGGAGAAAAAATGCACGAAGCTACTTGTAAACGGAGAACTCGTCACTGATGAAACTACGCTAGCTAGTATTTTCAACCACTACTACGCGACGTGTGTCACCCGTGACAGCGAGTGCTCATCGAGATTCGCCATTCCGGATAACCTTCCGACGCCTGCCGAACAATTCTCCCTGCAGCCAGTCAACGTTCACAGAATTCACCACCTTCTACAAAATGTCAAAATATGCTCCACCGCTCCCGAACAAATTCCATCATAAGTTCTCCGTAGGGCTGCGGATGCACTCGCATTGCCTCTTGAGTATATTATCAATCTCTCCATCAGAACAGGAGTATATACCAGTGTCCTAAAGTTATACCGTCTGGTTCCATTGTTCAAAGGAGGGGACCGCCTGTGCCGAGACAACTATAGACCTGTCAGCATCCCCGCGCCCATATCGAAAGTCTTTGAAAAATGCATTATTGAACATTCCAGAGATTTTGTCGAAGGACGTAAAGTCCTACATAGTAGGCAGTTCGGCTTTCTACCCAAGATGTCGACGATTGTGCCTGTGATGCACTTTGTCGAAGAAATACGGAAAAAGGCCTTTGATACGGTAGATCTAACCATTCTTTTAAAAAAACTCTCCACTTATAGGGCGAATGAAAATTGTATAAGGTGGGTGCGCTCATTCATTTCTGAAAGACGCCAAGTTGTTCAAATTGGATAATCCCTCTCCCGTATCGAAAATATATCAATTGGAGTGACTCAAGGGAGGATCAGTGGCCCGCTATTATTTAATATTTTTGTTAACGATATTTTTACTATTCCAAATCATGCTAAACTAACTGTGTTTGCTGACGACACAACGGCTCTATTCGTGGGCGACTCTCCCCAACAGGTTGAGGCAATGATTCGTGAGGATATTGAGAGGCTATCTCTATGGTTTAGAACTAACGGCCTCTACATTAATTGGTCAAAAACAGGAGTTGTTCAATTTAAAACTCCAAGGGGCCAAACGAGAATCAATCCTGAAGCGTTTGCATGCGACCGCACGCTTGATATGCTAGTTGAAACGAAGTTCCTGGGTATTGTTCTTGACGAACATCTGACGTTCCAGGCGCATGCAAAGCATGTGAGGAAAAAAATGGTCAGTGGCGTACTCGTAAAATCCTTCCCCGCCAATGCCTCACGGTAATGTACCACGCGTATGTGCAGAGCCGCCTAACATATGGTCTGGAGGTGTACGGTCTTTCTTATGCGTCTTATATAACTCCGCTTCATCTGCTTCAGAAAAGAGCACTTCGCCTCGTCTTAGGTCTCCCACATCGCGTCTCAATATTAGTAGAACAATATAAAGAACTCTCAGTGCTCCCGTTACGATACCTAATTAAGTTTACCATAGTTGTCGAAATAAAACGTATTCTTTTTGGTCACCATCCCAACCTAGTTGGCCATATCGAATCTGCAAGGACTCAAAACACCCGAGGCTCGGCATCTCACTTGCTCATTGTCTCCTTGGCCACAAGTACACAATCAAGGTTAGCACTCTGTAAGTTAGGTGCTACCTTGTGGAACAAGTTGCTTAGTGACATTAGGACACTTATATCGCTTAGTCAATTCAAAAACACTGCGAGAACACACTATATATATATATATATATATATATATATATATATATATATATATATATATATGTGTTTTATTTACCATTCCTTGTGGAATATCTTTTGAATCAGATGCGCTCGCTGTGTAGTATGTCATACAGCGTGCTGCTGGCTTCGTATATAGTTGTATATTATTGCTATGGTATAATTATATGTATTTTAACAAATATCCTCGTCTGTTGTGCATTCATAATATTAATTGGATTATGACGATGGTTATATTACTACCTAATTATATAATAGTTTGCTTTAGCGGGGCGTCTTCCCATAGTTTCTTACAATCCGTGCCATTTCCCTAGCCTGCGTTTGGTTACATTTATCTCTTGCCATAATGGTTTATCACCAAAACCTAATGCCTCAGCTAGGGACACTGTTCTCACTCCTCCTAGCTCGTCGCACTTCAGCACGATATGTTCGATGGATTCTTCTTCTATATCACACACTCTACACCGAACGCTCTCAATTTCCGAGTATCTGGCCGCCAGCAGTCGGGTGTTGAGCATACCGGCCCTACAGTCAGCGAACAGCCCGGACGCTTGCGAGTTCGAATAAATGATATCTTTTCGGCCGTTTTCCTTTTTTTGTTGCCTGTACAATTGCAAGGATGTCTTTCTCTCCATATCCTCTCTCCACCTTTCTTCGGCTGTTTTGTCAATTTTCTTCTTCACATCTTTGGTTGTCTGTTTATTTGTTATCACCTCGTGTTCTTCAAAATCCATCGTATTGCACTTACTTGCGTTCAAGGAACTTTAGACGCCTATCCCATTTGCTTGTATTTTTTTTGCTCAGTTTTGCTGTGAGCAGTTATAGTAGTTACTATCTAACCTTACTTGCGTCTGATTAAACCATAACTATGTAAACATGTACACAATAAATAGATAAATAAATGCAATAATACGAGATACTACGGTGATAATGTATAAAATCTTACTGTAACTTGTATATATGCTTCGCAGTAGCCTGTGGCTATATAAAGTTTTAACACAAATGAGAAACTACAATTAAGTATCAATAAACGTTATATCATATATCAATAGGTGCTACTTAAAATGTTTGTGCGTGGTAAAAATAGCCAGAAGGATGCTTACATCCTCCATCCAAAAGATAAACAACAATATTCTTGACACTGGCTCTGTTTCTAAAGGTTTTTTATTTGAGTGCGCAACCTCATATCAACTGCCATGCCCGTTCTCTGGAACAAAAAGTAAACATCAGCATCATCATCAAATGTTTGGTTAGTTGAATACGTTAAACAGAAGAAAGAAGAATAAATCTCTGACACTAACTCTGGCCTAAATAAAACAATATGGTTAAAATAATTACGCTACGCTAGGCTTGTTTGTTACGTTTTTATAAAAGTTTATTTTTCGTATATTACAATATGCATGTGGGGCACATATTATGGAAGGTTAGTTATGCCAATGGGCTTAGCGGGTGTGCATTGTGACAATCACGTGTCCGCTTCGTCTAGGCTAGGCCGAGACCACTTTAGAAGAGTGCCACGAACGGATGCTGCGTTTCCACGTTTTACTTACGTTTTTATGATCAGGATACCTTCGAGAATGTAAGAAGGTTGATAACCATGCTTCCGCCGAGCCCACGATGTAGTTAACCACCTCTCCAATTGGGCGACCTCACACGGCCGTATTACATTTCACGTTCCAGAGAGACTTGCAGCGCAGAGCAATATGTGTCCGTGGGCCTCGTGACGCTTCTGGCCCTGGTAAGGTCCACGTATTCGCATCTTCTTCTAACAAGTTCCATTGTAACATCTTAGCTAGAACCAACAGGTCAGGACCGTCAAGTACGCCCGGCTAATCCCGATTGCTAGTGTCCGTTGGGTGGATCTTAGTGCTCCCCTATTTCTCATCGTCCGCAGCGTCATGTGCGCTCAAACAGGCGGTGTATAGAAAACCGATGATTCGGCAACCAAAGCTGGAAGCCTTCGGTTATCCCCCGACACTACCCCCATTTTTAGCGTTATCCGCGACAGGTGCATGTCTGGATCTTCGCCGCGCGACATGCTTTATATGCGCCGTTCCAGTTAACTCCGTATCGAGGATTACGTCAAGGGGCTTTATAATCATTCGATTATTCCACGATCGTAATACGTCGTATCAAGCAGTCTGTTTTGCATTGAACATTTAGATAATATTTTGTTTTGCGGGTATTATATGCTTTGAGAACTAACGGTTTAGCTATGCCGGGACAATGAACGCATATTCCTTGTAGGAGTACCGCTTAACATATGACCGTCAGAAAGGACGCAAACATAAAATGATTGTAATCCTAAACGAGACAACGACAGAATACATTTCTAATAAGAACATTCTAATGCAAGAGCACCCTTTTTGACCTTATTAAAAGAAAGCCATCAAAACGTGCTACAGATATATGATACAAATATATAATAATAACCTGTTTCCTCTTTGTCTTAAATAGACAACTCTAAGTATATCAAAAATGAATATCCAAAGCATTGTCAACACAAAAATATGCATTTAAATCAGACATAGAAAAAATATATGCCAGATGATGATTAGACTATACACCACCACACTACCACTATACACCGTTACATAAACGAAGGTAGCTGGGTTCACAAAGTAAATGTAGGACTCACGTAATACTCAACTTGTAATTTAAGTATTATTACATCACACTATTTGTGTTTAGTGGCAATCTTTACGTAGGTAAATATTCCCACTAATCACAACTAGTGCTTAGTGAGAATATTTACTGATGGTAGCCAACACATATCGGTAAAGTGGTTTAATAAAACCTACGGCATGAACGTCAATATCGAAGTTGTGTCGTTTCGGGTCAGGTTTCAGACCACTGACGTTGGCTAGCAGCGCTGGATCCCCGTTAAGAAAGTGAGGTAGGCTAAGTACAACTGGAGACAGGAAGTTCAGGGGCCCGTCGATGTTGCACCGACTTGCATCCCACGTCCCAGTTACGTGTGTCGGTTGTGCGTTGCGGCATCTGTACGGAACAAGGTGAGCCACACTACATAGTAATATGCTGAGTGCCTTCACTTAACACATACGGATGCGTTTAATATAGCCGAGTGTGCGCTTCAATTCAAGTATGTGAGAGGTTCATAAATGCTGGTGGTGCCCTATAACGTCTTGGGCAGAGCGGATCTAAAAATAGAATACAGTCGGTATAGGTGAGGGTAGAACAAATGTGATTTCGGCATTTGTGATAAATGCGCTATTTGTCATTAGGGATCCAGCCGATATTCTACTGCAAGATGACCGGAGAGCGCCGGGTTTGTGGTGGTGGCATAAGTCCGGACGTAACTCTTTCACGATTAGTTGGACAAGAACGTTCTTTTGTAATATGCAGCATTCTCAATGTTACATATTTAGCAACAGAGGCAATGTGCCCGACTTAGGTATATAAGCTAGCAGTTTGCTAAACCATTTGTAGACTAGACCAAAACGTTTTCCTGCATATTGTCTTATCTGGATTTTCGGTCTCATCCTTTATCTAATGCGTAAGTTGTGGTCAAGGTAGAGTGTAATTTGTCAGAACATGTATCCTATACGTCTGGGGCAACGCAGGACCTCTACATAGATCCACGATTACACATAATACTTGTTGTTGACTTTAGAATAACGTTTCATTCTCTTTATCGTAATTACAAAATAAACGCCAAAAACCATAAGTTTACAAGTATCGAGGAACTTTGCAACAGGTTCGGGTAACGTACCCGGCTGCTGAAATCACCAGCAGTCGGCCAAACCTCACATCCCGACCAGACATCTCGCCGCAAAACCCAAGTGGGCAGCCTACGTACGCCAACGTCGTTCGCGGTATTTCCCAGTCACCCGAGAACCCTGACCCGCAGCTGCTTCTTCCTGCACCCAGGCCACTCCCCACAAAGAAGCCCAAAAAACGCGCGGAAGATTGCACACCAATAACGGGACGTTCGCCTCACGGCGCCGATTAAACCGTGCCCCGGTGTGTCGAGCACCTAGAACTGCGCGCCCTATCCTCCCTACGGCTGATGCTGTAACTCGTTTGTCGCAAGTCGTATCAGGGGGCGGATCCGACCTGTTGGGTCAGCTTAAGACCCTAGTGGTGGTTTTAGAACCCCTCTTGCAGCTATTGCCGGTGTTGGAAAGCCTTAAACAAATAATGCAATAATGATGGAACAGGATTCTAATAATATAGCCAGTGGCGGGTTGCAGTCGTCGGTACACTCACAGCGAATAGCTTGTCCATTATGCAACGGGCAATACACGAGAAGAGGGCTCACGAGGCATATAGCAGCCAAACATCCATCGGCCTCTGCAAACATATCTACATCTACGCCCACACCGACAATAACAGACAGCAACCCGCCCGCATAATCGAAGATATACAGGGTGCAGCAAAGAAGTTAAGACTTTTAAGGATCGTCCCGAAACCGGTAAGAAAGCAGGTAGCAGAGGCCCTGGCAAATGTCCTCTTGGGGGTCTCAGCCGATAACAACGACGAGGCATGGTATGCGCTCTTCTCGTTTGCCCCAGTGGTTCTCCGTCTTCCGCCCACCCGCAATGATATTCAATCACTCTCAGTTATTATTCGCCATAATCTACGCGAATTCTCTAATGGATTACGTCTATCCAAGATCGTGACCCCAGCGCCCACAAAAAAACGTACTTTCACGAATAATCGCGTTCGCCAGACCGTTCTCAAGCTAACCGAGGGTGACGTGTCAGGCGCCGCCAGGCTGATCGGATCGTCAGAGGTCCTGGCTCCCAGCACGGATCACCTGACAGCCCTTCGCGAAAAACACCCCCCGGCCCCACCAGACCTAGAGTGGCCAGCCCCTCCAAGCCTTCCGTTTTCCTGCACCACGTCAGGAGAAGAAGTTGTAGCCGCGGTTAAGAGTTTTTCACGAAGTTCCGCCGGAGGTCTTGACTTCATACGACCCCGACTGCTAATAGACTTACTATCTCCGACTCTAGGGGACACAGCCGGTCGGCTGGCGAGCGCACTGGCGAAAGTCGTGGACTTACTTCTGTGGGGCGCCCCTCCGTCTCAGCTGCTGCCTATAATCTTTGGAGCGAGGCTTTTCGCCTTACAGAAGAAGGACGGGTCAGTGAGGCCGATTGCTTGCTCTTCCACTTTACGCAGGCTAGCCGCAAAGATTGCCTGTAATCGAACCAGGGATATCATAGGCGAGGCGACGGGCCCTCACCAGCTTGGCTTTGCTGTACCAGCCGGGGCCGAGACCGCGGTACATGCTGCCCGAGCTTTCATTGACTCACGCACGTCTCCTGGGGTCCTCGTGAAGCTTGATTTCAAAAACGCATTTAACTCTGTAAGACGAGATCACCTCCTGAAGGCGGTCGCGACACATTGCCCCCAACTAACGCACCACGTTAGTCAAGCGTACCGTACGGCTTCCTACCTGGCCCTCCCGGACGATATGATAGCTTCGGCCACGGGGCTGCAACAGGGTGACCTTTTGGCCCCTCCCTCTGTTTTGCCTGTGCATCAAAGAGCAAGTTGACTCTTTTAAAAGCCCACTAAACATATGGTATCTGGATGACGGCGTGCTGGGGGCGACGTAGATATGGTTGCCGACGACGTTCGGCGCGTGCTTGATTTGTAAGACTTCGGGCTTAGAGCTGAATCCCGAGAAATGTGAGATCTACGTCACAGGCGATACTGCACAGACCCCAGACCTTCGCACCCTTCAAGCCTTATTGCCGGGATGTAAGGTTACCCTCGACAACGACTTGGAGCTTCTGGGAGTTCCCCTCCGGCCGGAAGGGATCACACACGCACTCGAAAAATGGCAGAAGAAGCTTAAGGAAGTCGCTGACAACCTCGCACCGCTCGGCTCCCACCGGGCCCTCTTTTTACTTCGTTCTTCCTTCTCTGCTACGAGAGTCACCCACCTTCTTCGCGGAGCTGATCTAACAGGGCGGTTGGACGATCTGCGTCCATTAAACGAGTTGACTCTAAACGCCCTCGATTCCCTTCTTAATCTATCGCTGGCGCCTGCCTCTCGGAAGCAGGCACAACTACCGATCTCTAAGGGGGGTCTGGGGATCCCTGACCCGCTTGTCTCTGCTGGGCCAGCGATAGTCTCCTCCCTTTTCCGATCTGAGAACAATGCCATCGCACTGCTAGACGAAGCCGGCATTTCCCAGTTTACTGAGCTTAAGAGACGCCTGTACGAGGAGTTAAAGACCGTTTGCAGAGGCGCTCCGGATAACCCTCTAAGCCAACATGACTGGAGCACATTCTTATACGACGAAGTATATCGTGGCTTGCTAGCGAGCGCTGTTGATGACACCACAAGGGCTCGCCTTCGAGCGGTCGCTGCTAAAGGATCTGGGGCCTGGCTGCATGCGCTTCCGAGTGCCCCACTAGGCACCCTCCTGGACAACGAGACGACCCGAATCGGGGCAGGTCTTCGTCTCGGCTGTGACCTTGTGTCCCCTCATCAATGTAAATGCGGCCACCCCGTCGACAAATTAGCCCATCACGGGTTATCGTGCATTATGAGTGCGGGAAGGCGTGCCAGGCATGCCGACATTAACGACACCTTCGGCCGAGCGCTTCGATCAAGTGGATTCCCCTGCATTTTAGAGCCCCAGGGCCTTTCCACCGACGATGGGAAGCGCCCGGATGGGATGACTCTTACCCCCTTTAGTAGGGGCAGGATGCTCGTCTGGGACGCCACTGTCACCGACTCATTAGCACCTTCAATGGTCGGTGGCGGGGCGATCTCAGCAGGCCACGCTGGTAATCTAGCCGAGGCAAGGAAGCTCGCAAAGTACGCCTCAATAGGTTACCCACATGAGTTTCAACCCCTAGCGTTCGAAACCTTGGGCGGTCCTGGCAACTTGACTCGCAAGCTCCTCCACAGAGTCGGTGAGCAGCTGAACCTTGCAACTGGAGACAAAAGATCTGCGGCTTTCTTAAGACAGCGCCTCGACCTTGACGTCCAACGCGGGAACGCGGCATCCGTCCGGGGCACGCTGCTGAAGTGGTCCCAGCCGACTCTATACAAGATAGAGTAATATTGCCTGTGCACACGTTCTCGGGAGACAATTGTAGCTCCATTTTTATTCCTTAATAAACGATATCTGCAAATTACTTAAAATTTATTGGCAAAAAAAATTTACAAGTTATTGCCGTTTACAACGAAGATGACAGAGAGCATCAGAAGAATACTAACTATGTGTCATTAAACGTTGTGCAATAAACAAAATGACAATTTGCGTTTAATACTAGCCTCATGGTTAAGCAATTCCTCTAGTCCACTTACAACAAGCAATAAGGTGTTATTTTTGCAGGTTCAAGAATCCAGACGCATGGCCAAGACGGCACTGTCTTAACAATTATACTACGAGAGCTTCGATCATATAGAACGTTAAAAACGTTAAACTATACTGCGCTCTTATTAAGCTCCTACTTTGTATACATGTAAAGACGCCATTTGTAAGTCTTGTAGCGGAGTACGTTTGGTTGCAAGCGACGTTATTCGTTGCTGTGAGGGGGTCGTTAGAGTTTGTTAACTTAATTATATATCTGGGTCTTCGGACTTACGATATGGGAACGTCATTCACGGTGCACGTATCGAAGCCAGTGTAAGTTTGGCACGGGTAGCTCTCTACGGAGGGGTCGAAAATAAACAAGGCTGTCCGTCGGTACGGGAGTGCGCTCATTTATGCTAAATAAGAGATAAAGTGGGTTTAGACAGAGTGTGGCAGCCTCAAGCGAATTTTAGGCTACATGTTCCTGTAACGGAGTCATTCAACTAGTGTAAGTAACTCTAAGAGAGTAAAGACGCAAAGTCATGAAGGCAGCGACGGAGATGATGGCGGTCGTCGTCCTTAATTCTTCTTGGCTGTGGACCGGGGTGGTCTGCAATAACCGGCACGTATATACCTGTTATTTTCTGTCGCAGAGACATCCTTGCTCCAGAGACCCCAGAATTTGTTTAAAAGAAGAGTTTTCAAGCGCTACAGTTCTGTCATTAATCGTGTCTGGGAACTGTTGATGATCGGACGTGTTTCTGCCAGCTCCCGAACATGATAATTTCGATGCCTGCTCTCGTATTAACCCTGACATGCGGCTTACTTGCTAAGGGGTCACCAGTGTACTTCTTGGTAAGCTGAGGTCACCAATCTCTTTCTAAACTCAGCTCCGATATAACCAATACATACGCTCGAAGCTCTCAAAAGATTCTTCGCTGAGGCTTTTGGCAAACCCTGTAAATCTAGACGAAGTCAATATTGCCCTCGCTTGTCTACTAGCTCTCTCTGAAACAAGAAGGCGTACGGGCCAGATCTTGTGAGAAATAAATAAACGCCTTTTGCAGAGACATCTCTGCCCATATGGCAGTCGCTTTTGGGCAGATCCTTTTTGAGGGCATCCTGCCAGCCAAGTAATACGAATGACTTGTAAAAGGTAACCCAAAAGGAACAGGAGACCCATCGGACCTTTCTACGTGACGGCCAATACGATGAAAAATGAAATTACTTCACAAATATCCTAACAGCACTGGCTGTCCTTCCAGATAAGCAGAATGGCTTCAGAACTGGGCGCTGTACTATTGCAGCCTGTGATGTACCTATGAAGCAGACCACAGTCTCATTAAACTGGAAAAAAACTTTTTATGTTCGCGGTTTTTATTGAATTGAAGTATGATTTCAATAACGCATTCTTGTCGCATATCATCTTGATGAAGCTGGGGCAGCCTGGAGTTGAACCCCGAGAGGTAACTTTACTCAGCTAACTTCTGAGGGCTCACCAGATTATTGTTAATGACTGCGTGTGTGAGCTTAGCACGTTTTGTCAGAGACGGGGTATACGTAACGCGACAATATCAGCACATTGTTATTTATAACGTTGCTCAAGGATCTGCCATGTCGTCATGGTCCTGCTTTACGCAGACGACTCGGTAATATTAAAGAGACGTCGAAATATGTTAGCACTTTGCATGTATGGCAGTTGAAGATGGTGAAGCCAGCATTTCTTAAGCGAGTATATGATATTTCGTCGAATTCGTGTTTTCTACTCATATTTGATACAGAATTTAAAACAGCTTAATTTCTAGATTCCTATAAGTATTGTTGTGGCTACTGCATACGATCTGCCATGGATAAGATAATTACCACAGCATGTGTGGTTTATGGTTTGCACATTTTTCTTATAAACGGCTTCTCTAGTTGTAATTTTGCATTTGATGTCAGCCCTCTTTGTAGCTGATGCGCAGTTATTAAAAAAAACATATAAAGCGTGCCCCTGTTCTAGAGAAAAGCCAGAACGGCCACTTCATAGAGTGCAAAATAATGACTTCAATACAACCGAGAGCATACGCTAGTTTATGAATGCCCCTTTTCTTACTTTGGTTTGCAAGTTTTATTTTGTAGAGTGGCGATCTTATCAATAAAATGTATTCTTATACCGAACTGAGTATACGAGGTCACGCGAAATGACCACAATGTCATTGCAAAACTGGGACACATATTGTATGTGTTAATAAATGAATAGTTTCTCGTATTTCCTTCTGAATTTCTTGTATTGTTACCGACGACTGACCTTCAGGCTACTCTAACTGATAGCCCGATCTCTAATAGAGGGGAGACTCTACTCCCGCGCCCTAGTATCTACAGTACGTATGCGTTTAAGTTGCGGGCGTCTGTTCTGCTGACGCAGTTCTACCTTCAGCTGAAACAGCCCTGACCTGCGCTACATTTAGATGGTAAGTGCCACGTGCAACTTGCACTTCCGTGTGGAACATAGTCTGCGGAGTTTAGTCGATAGCTTTATCGACATTCCTCATGGCTTCATTTAAATATTATTATTATTACGCTGGTAACAGTCGACATTGGCGTTCAAAACGATCAGACGATGGGTGCTGCCCATCCGTACACACACCCCGAAATGCCGAGGCGCTTCCGCATTTCGCGTAGAAGTGTGATCGGTTGTATGGATCAAATGTGATCTCACACCACTTAGCTATATGTATGCTTTCTGTGTGTTAAAGCAAAACACCATCTGCATTAATTGCCAACAGGTTTAGTCACACACATGTATGGTTTTCTTTCGGGTTTTTAACGGGTACATTGCGTGGATTAGGAGCTTTAGTATCCAACTAGAATACACAATGTATTTTGTAGATCTGTTATGTCGCTGGCTAGCAAATCCATGACGCGACATAACAGTCAAAAGGCGCGAGACGAACCGGGAACCGCGAGATTGATCAGTATGTCCAAGTAACACATATACAAGTATATGTATATGTACTAGTATGTCCTTTGTACACTGATAAAAACATGAGGGCATTTGACCGTCTAGTGTTATTATAATACAACACACCTTTTTTAAAGAAGGGGTTCTCAAACGGGCGAATTGTGTGACTGGGGCGTTTGTCATGCGAAGGTGTGTTTCACTACATCTTGTTCCGCAATTTTGTTGGTTGACTCGATAAAGCCGCCACTTCGTGGAGTGTTAGGTCACACAACAAAACAGACAGGATTTTGATAGTTTGCAGCATTGCACGGCTTGACAACTCTTCGTACAAACCAATTCTGGAGTCTCTAAAGCAAAATATCGTTGCAACAGAATGGCGTCTATACATGTACACAAAGAGGTTTAATAAGAGTGTAGTATAGCATAAAAAAGTTTTCAACGTACTCTAAGATAAAAGCTCTCATAATGAAATTGCTAAAGCGCGGCACAGGGTAGTGCCGTCTTGACCGTCGGTGCGGAGTCTGTGACAATAATAACACCTATTGCACAACGTTCAGTGAAACGCAATTTTTTCTGTTTCTAGACATCTTGGTTACAAGGGATAACGACTTCTAAACTTAAGATGTTTTCAGCGCTTTGCTTAGTGCAACAACGAAATTGGAACTCTTATCCGAAGTCAGAAAAATACTATGTGTGATGATGGATCTAGGCAAAGGCTCTGCGGCACCCTAGACAGATAGAATACCTGTTCTGATAAATTACACTCTACCTTGACAACAACTTGTCTAATAAAAGGTGAGACAGAAATTCAAACATGGGAACATGTAGGTAAACGTGTTGGTTTGTGCTAGGGCCTAAATGTATTACTTACAAACGCTGAGTAGCTTAAGCTGGTAAACCTTGTACTGCGGTCTAAACTTTCCGGTTTCTCGTATTTATTTTCGTTTTTTTAAGTATTGCAAACGGATAGCTCCGACCTTAGTTATTATGTCTACGTATGAACAAGTGTTTTGCAGCATTAAAAAAACTTGACAGGAACTAGGTACATAAACTATTAGCTTTTGTATCTAGCTATGGACGCACTTCTAAATATGTAAGTTTAAGAATTTGAGAATACGGCATTTTGAAGAAACGTCCTGATCTTACTAATCAAGAAGGGTTTATGTATAATCCCTCCACACCCAAAGCCCAAGTGCTCTCCGGTCATTTTACAGTAGAATTTCGTCTGGATCCTTCATACTTCGCTAGATAATTTTAAAAAGAAAAGCTCAACCATCATAAAACCGACCTTGGGAGCATTTGTTTTACACTTGCTTATTCTGAGTCGAATCTGTTTTTTAGGTCCGCTCGAGACGTCGTATAACATCACCAGCATGTTAAGAACTTCTCACATACTTAGTTTGAAACGCGCACTCGACTATATTAAACTCATCTGTATGTGTTAGGTGAAGACACTTATTAAATTACCATGTAGTGTGATATGTAGGATGGCTAGTTTTTGTAACACGCACCTCAGCGGCGGCGAGAACTTCATAACCCAGTTGTGCTTGGGTTATCTCTCTTTTCTAAACGGGGATTCAGCGCTGCTAACCAATGTCAGCTTAGTTTAGTCAAACTTTGAAAGTAGAAAACGTCACAAGGGGCGAAAGCAAAATATTCAGGTAGAAGGAAGAGATATTAACAATTTCGCAAATTTTCGTGCGTAGTTTTTACGAATACATTTTGCTTCAGAGATACCTGCAATATCAGTTAAATAAGTAACCTTCATTGAAAGATGACTCCATGATGATGAATTTTGTTTTAATTTAACGTTCAGTTGAAGCGCAGCCATTTATTGAACATTCAGGCCGCGCTTCATCTTTGATTGGTATCCATCCGCATTTAAATGTATCATTCCAACAATGCAAAATTTCTAACGCTGATCAACTTGAACGTGATTGACATATTCATCTACTTTTTAATTACTATACTATATATGCCATATACAATATAGGGTAATATTCTCAATAGACAAGTTCTCAGTCGCTCCACTTATATTCGTAATAAAAATAAATCATAATATTGTAACGATGTTTGTTACGCTAAGTAAACCGGGGATGTAGACTCAGTAGAACGGCAACTACTACACGAAAGGACCAGGAACATTGAACGACGACACACGAGCAGAAGTGTGGCGCGTACCACGACCGAGAAGAGAATGATTTTCAGCCATCCTCGTCGGTGTATTTATTGGTTCACGAGGCACCGCGGCGTGCTGGTGCCTTAAAGGGGGTGTCCCAGACTCCGCTCCAAATTTACGGCGATTTGTGTTTGCTTCGTATACGAATACAGGTTAGGTTAAGGTTTGACTCGGATTAAGCGGCTTAGGTCGACCCTCTCCCGGTGTCGGTCGATGACGTTGGGGTTTCAGGGCGAAAGATTGTAGCCGTCCTCCGCTGGCTTGTTGAGACATGTATCGGCTGGTGGACGCTCGGTACGATGAGGTTTGGCGCGGACGCTGTGGCCGTTGGATGTGGTCGGTTAGGACAGATTTGAATTGCACTATGATGCGTATATAGTGTAGCGCGTGGTTGGACCATCGCCAGTGGAAGGGGAAACTTCGCCACAATATATATATATATATATATATATTACATATACGAGAATTTATCTATAACGGCAAATCTACTTATATTCAATAATATATCAATGAGCTTAAAATGTATATAATTAACAAATGTCCACACCACTGTAACATATATATATATATATATATATATATATATATATATAGGGTGGCTTGACAATTTTTCAAAAGTCATATAAGAAACTGTAGAGCTTGATCAAGCAAATCTTTTTTTCACTGCAGCACGCTTTTGAAGAAGTCATGTTTCTAGGCATATGCAGTGTTCGTGAGAAAATTGTGCTTCCTCTAAACAAAGCCGGCTATGAGATGCGACATGGTCGTTTAGAGAATCATTTGCAAACATTTGAAGTTATATTAATATCTCTCGATTTTAATAACTCAAAATCGCAACCCTATGATCATTCACAACTGCTGAAAACTAACATATGCTTACAAATGCGCATTTTATGACGATCATTTTGGCTACAAAATCTATGTCGATCTGGTCTGTGGTTGAGAAGTAAATAAGATTTTCCGGAGAGCATTTCAAGATTAAGTGCACGCATAAATGACCTACTCCATCAGATCACTCGTAACAGCTCTTGAAGCGCACGCTATTTATTATTATTATTATTATTATTATTATTATTATTATTATTATTATTATTATTATTATTATTATTTTGCAATAGCTGCTCGACCAGTGGCGCGACACTGCACTCTACTGCTCTTCTGTGTCAGCTGTATGTATTGTCTCT
>QVRM01000704.1:0-25000 GCA_003439945.1 Dermanyssus gallinae | reverse complement strand
GTAGGGGATGAAGGCTCGTTGGGTGTGGAGAATTTTCATAGAGGTTTGGATACGTTTAGATAGAATTTTATTTAGCGTTCGTTGTAGATAAGAACTAATAGAAATGGGACGGAGGTCACTAGGGGAGGACGCGTTTGTGACCTTAGGGATGAACGCTACACGAGCCTTCTGCTGGCAGGGGGGGATGTCACTAATGATTAATATATTGAGGAGACAGCAGACTGTTTCTTCGGGGAGTTTACGGAGGGATGCTAATTTAATCCCATCCAAGCCTAGTGCTTTAGAAGATCCGCGGAGTGCTATTTGCGTTTCGAATAGGGAGATAGGGTTTGAAACGCATTTGAGATCAGGGTTGGGAATGTAGGGGTTAGGAGTGAGTGGTGGTGGGGGAGGTTGGGTCATTGCATTGGTCCAATGCTCTACAACATCCGTGTCGTTTATGTTGTTTATGCGACGTGTACCGTCCAATATGCCTTGAGCACATTTGGACCGGTTTTTGTTGTATAGTTTTTGTGTGATTGCGTAGTGTTCCCGTCGTAGTTGTCGCTTAGACAACGCCCGATCGGTGGATGGGGTTGTCACCGCTGTACTCCGGGTATGCTTGTTGTTTATGTGCTTATCTAGGAATATGTTTAGTGCGTCTGTGTGTGTTTCACCCCGACAAATAATATTTGTCAAATGGGTGAGATCTGCAGTAGACGTGTGTGGGGGGAGGTTGTTTGTGAGAGCTTGTATATGCGCAATTATTGCGTCTTTTGGGGAAGGAAACATTGTTTCCATTGGGTCATCAGTTAATCTTTTCGGATAAGGATCGCCAGCCTCGTCAGAGGAAGATGATAGTCGAGTTCGCTTGCGCGCAAGCTCACTGACTTTCGCCTTATACGCCGTCGTTTTTCGCTGGCTTTTAATCGACTCAACTGTGCGATCGGGAAATTTAGATAGTTGATGATCTATGATCTCGCCGGGTGTCACGTTATTATTTTCTGATTGGAGGGAGACTTCTAAGTAGGCGAGAAAGTCACGGTCTTGGGGGTCCCAGCGCGCCTTTTTAAGAGGTGGTTGGCTGCTTACGTTGTCATTCCACTCAGATGGATGGTTCCGTCTGATGTGGATGCGGAGGCCGGCGATGGAGTGAAAAGATCGTAAGCAGCCGGCGACTGGGCATTGATTTACAGGGGGGGGGAGGGACCGTGACTGGGGGAGGGGGTGGCACCCGGCGTGGGGATGTAGGGGCGTTTGGGGAGATACTATTAATGTCTTCGGTATTAACCTCGGTATCAATAGCATCGTTATTATTATCGTTATTATTACTATTATCATTATTACTAAAACTATCATTATTATTATTATTATTGCTATTGGTACAACCATTGTTAATAGAGGAGACACCGGAGCCGCTTGGTATAGGTGTAGGCTCCTGAATATGGGTGTTGTGGGGATCGTCTATATTATTATTTCTATTGGATGGTGAATTTCTATTCGGCCGATTATTATTATTATTATATGTGGTTGTACGCGGGGATCTGACTGTGGGCGACGCGCCAAGTTGTGTGGGGTCGGGGCAGCTATGGTGTATCGGGTTATTATCACTATTGGGGGCGGGGGGGGGGAGTGAGCGGGTTATTTATACTAGGAGAGGTGGGAGATTGGTTGACTACCTGTGAGCGGTGGGAACGCATGTGGGCCGCGAGGCCGGCACCAGTCTTGCATTTCCGGTCGCAGATTGAACAGGTCAGTCGTCGGGGGTTCATCCTGCTCTTCCTCTTCTGTGGAAGTGAAGATAAAATCTGGATAAAAGCCCGTGGTTCCGTAGGTGTTAAAATCGGTGTGGTGGATGGAGCGTATCGGGTTGTGGATGGCGGGACCCGATACGCGTGGTTGGCTATTGCTCTATAGCAGCCAAATAAAACAAGCCTGACCACACGGTGCCAAACCGTACACTGTCACAATGTATCAACACAGTGTCTGGTTGTCGTGTGTGTATATATGTAGCAGCACTAAATAATATATCGTATAGCTAGTAGATTGCTCTACAGGGCGGATAGTATACGTATAACGAATACCAGCGCCGCCCCCCTATGATCTAGTGAGATATAGGTAGCACACAATATATTAATATTACCAGTGCACAGTGATCATGGGATGTATGTAACAAGCAACGATCAGTACAGGCCACCCTTGTTACTACACGCAAGCCGGTTACTCGTTCGCAGCTGTTAACCTATGGCCGGTTCACAACACAGAGCGCTACACACATATATAAATATATATATATGTATGTCGCCACTCTGGGCGCGTTGGCCGGCTCATATGCACACAAGCTTGCGAACGTGAGGTTAGCTTACGCGCCCTGTACGTTATCTCGTACCTGAATGTGGGGCAGACGTCACCCGTACGTTGGTCCGGGTGCGCGCCTGCACGTTGTCGATGTGCAATGTGCACGTCAACTTCTCCCACAACACACTCCCTCTTGAATGCCGCTCTCTGCCACGAGGCCACGTGGTGACCAACTGGCCGGCTATCCAAGATGGCCGCGGTAGCGGCGGCTACTACAATGCTATATATGTATCCCTAGGGATACATACATACACATTAGCAATAGCCATAGACAGAAACAAGGCGGTTTTTGGTGTTTGGTGGTGACCAAAAACGCCGAATCTGCCTATCTAATGATGCACTGATACACCGGGCACTAACCACACACACACACAACACAGTACAACACTGAAAAACACTGGTTTTCTAACTCGGCAGTATCCAACCGGTTGGTCGGTCCGCCGCCGATGTTGATACACTGTGATGAATGCACGGTTCCACAAATCGCGAAATTTTCAACGAAATGACGGCAGCGGTGTGCTGATGGGGTTGCACTTGGTCACAAAGTTGCTTGGCACAATGGTATGTGCGCTTCCCGGTCAATTTTGTCGATATTGTTAGCGAACAACACCGATTGACCGGGAGCGAGCGAAGATGCGACCGTCCGCTGTGGCAGCCGGTGGCAGACTGAATCGTCGATATAAACTACATCTTTCAGGGAATTTAAGTTCTCTGAATGTTTTGATGAGAAGGTTGTTATCTACTGAATAATTTTTTTTTCAACATGAACGAAGATGCCAGCAACAATTTGACTGACGTCTCATGTTTTAGTTTTAGAGGCTTGGAGATAGGTAAAAGCTAATCTGCTATTGCATTTATTACGCCAAATTGCATTGTATAGAAGATATTGTGATGATTTACTAATCATCTACAATACGTTTGCACACTCGGCAGTGCTGAATTATATATATATATATGACGGTTGACACCCAAACGATACGAGATGCCGTTTGACGATCGCTCAAACGCTTGTTTCGGAAGCAGGAATGTTAAGCGAGTTAGTTGCTGGCTTCGCTTAAGTCGTTCGAGTTGAATGTTCAACCGGTCCTCTCCGCTTTGATTGATTGGCCATCGTCGGTCGGTTGAATTGACGAGTATCGTGTCCTCGGTGGCGATAACGTTTTGATGGTTGGTCGCACGATTGTTGCTGATGCCGTCGATGAGAACGTTAGGCGTTTGGCACAGCAATCCGGTGGCTGTTGTAATGCAACCTAAATGGAACACACAATAATACGCAACGACCGCAGTTAGTGAATTGTCTATTCACAAGGCTACACACCTTTTTAGGGCCTACTTGTGCTGTTAACGCTACAGCGAGTGCCGACGACGCATGTGGAGAACCAGTGGATGCAATTAGTGAGCAAGCTAACGAAAACTAACCTTAAGCTAATTTAATTAAGCAAGTGTACCGCGTATCCTTCAGCTGGGCAATCTCCGGGCATAAGAGTATATTTTTTGAGGGGAGATAAAAAGTAGGTGACGGTGACATTCTAACCTAACATTTTATCTTGCTTAAAAAAGTCATTCCATCTGGCCGTTTTTTGTTGGCCGTGGAGAGACTCGGGAGTTCAAGAATGTACGGAAGGTTTTGTTGACACGAGCAAGTCTTGAGTGGCGCCCGACACTTACGATGCAACGTGGTAATGGTTTGATAATGGGCGGTCCATATTATAACCAGTGGAGACTGACAATTATAATATCCCAGTCGAAGGACACCTGCGATGCGGGTAGGGTCGTCATCGACGTCTAGTTCCATTGGGGCACTAAGCATGGTTTGCCAAAGACCGATCTTTAGTAATGACGAACTTAAGAGGGTCTATCAGCCGAAGCAATTAGAAGAACAATAAATATCGTCTCATAATCTGTCACACTTGTTTTGTGCCTCGAGTTTAACTGTTGTAAAAAACCGAAAACAAGGATGCTAAAAACGGCTTCGATAAATCATGATGAGGGCAAGAGGCAATGGCGCCAGCAAGGCAAAATACCCTGCAAGAGGGTATAAAAACAAAAACGCCTTTCTATATTCTTTCATCACCGTAACATAATACCACAAGAACAGCATGGATTCGGTCAAGGAAAGTCGGTCATAACAGCATGCACGAAGTTATTATCCGAAGTGAAAAGAAGCCTGGAACTTCATAAGTCAAGGGGAAGGTTTCTATATGCCTTATTTGTCGATCTGAAGGCCGCTTTTGATACTGCTCCGCGAAATATTGTACTCCAGAAGCTCGCCAATGCAGGTGTTGGCCCCAAGACACTAACCCTAATCGCCAGCATTCTTCAAGCAAACCCGATAATCCTTGACGATTCGATCTGTGAGCATGAGCCTGTTATCCAGACCACAGGTTATGCTCAAGGTGATAATCTTAGCCCACTGCTTTTTTCTACCCTTCTCAGCGATCTGCCGCCAGTAATTCACAAAGAACACGATACGGTCGGCATCATACTATATGCTGACGATATCGTCATGTACAGTCGTGACAAGTTGGAGTTGCAGCGAAGCATACGCACCCTGGAGGGGTACCGCGAGAACAACGGCCTTAAGATTAACGCCGAAAAAAACAAAAGCTATCAAATTTAGACCTGGGGGACCGCTTGCTCGGTCCGATCGCGTGAAACTAGGTACTGGCCCAGTCGAGTTCGTTAACACCTTCTGTTACCTTGGGGTTAACTTTTCGATGAAGGGCACAATCTTTGGACAACACATCGCCGAACGAACTAGAAAAAGTCTAGTCGCGATGTCTACAATCGAAAAGCCCCAACAATTATCCCTGACCACACTCAAAGCACTTTTTGACCTGAAAGTTGCTTCGGTGGCGGCCTACGGCATCCAGGTCATATGGGAACACCTCAGCCTATCACAGCTAGAAAAACTAGATAAGGTTAAGCCTACGTTTTTCAAGCTAGCCATTGGGTTGCCACGAAATGCGAAAAACCGTCTAGTTTACCTTATGACTTCTACTCAACCACTTGTTGAAAATATAGTAACTAGATTCCGTCTCTCAGAAACCGCTGCTCTTATTCAGTTTAGAGAAAACTTTATGAAGAAAGTTCGAGCAGTTCCCGGAAGCTTCTTTAATAATGTCAGATAGCTATTTCTCTTACGCAGTTAGCTCGATGATATTTTAATACTTATCTATAAACATGTGCTTTATTACAATGATCTATATATACATACCATACATATGGTGCAATTAATAAATGATGATGATAAAAACAAAAACGAGCTGTGTGAAGGATTAAACATAACCGAAACAATCGGGAAGGACACGCTTTGAGTCAATATCATCACCGCATGAGACGGTTGTGAGGACCTTGATAAATGTAATTCGGGCGAGTCCAATATTTTTCATTATCCTTTCAAATATCCAGACTTGTGACAATTCTGTTTGGTTAGACTACGAGCTTGCTAAGGGGGGATAAACAAATGATGACCACATTACAACTATGCGTCATCTTAAAGTTGAAACGTATTGCAAAAAAAACGCATAACAACGACAATTGTTTGGAGACAACGTCAACAGAAATGTATTCACCCAGTAAGCTAACGCCAGAGTTTACAACATTCCAGCGAGTATGCGACGAGAACACAGCCGCCATGCGAAATGATCTCTACACCCTATATATTTCCTATGACGAATTTCAGCATCACGCATGCTTTAGTTAAAACGTGTCCCACATATAACAAGGGCGTCAACATCATACAATATGTTCTTAATGCATCAATTGCAACCGGTTTGGCAGCTGGCCTATAGTGTATGTAGTGTCATTTAACTGATCGTCGATATCTCCATCCGCGGCTCTATATCCGCTGATGTAGGAGACGGCCGAACTTCAATAACATCACTGTCAACCGCGATTAATTTCTCCCGGAAGCAATGCGACCAAACTATGGCATTATCACCGTGCGGTGTGACTTAAATGTTGGGTTAGGCACAGTGCATTCATCATAATTAGCGACGAACAGACAAGACAAGGAATATGAGCTATCAGTAATAATAAGTTGCCGCACTGAACGGAACAATAGTCTAGGTTTATGGTACATTTCAACGGCGCTAATGCTAGATGCAATACAAGACACGAACACTCTTTTTTATCGCTTGTGCCACTACCGGAACAAAGCCTTGAGAATCAGAGAGAAAATCAGCTGTGCTAATTAATGATGGCTTCTCCTTGCCTGCTGGCCGAGCAAGATCTTCCTCTCCCGTAAATGCTGGCCGACGTGCCATTGTTGAAGACGGTCAAGGGAAACGACAGCACAGCTGGTCTCGACCGGGCGCTTTGCTGTGCCATGCTTAATGCACCAAATTCCAATGGCCGTTCCGTTAATAACCATGACGACATTGGATTTTAATTATTTAATTTGATTGATCACGAACCGACCGCAGATTCTGTGGTTGGTACTGGTGGATGTCTTCACAAACGGCCGGGAACGGTTGGGAAAAACAATTCTCGTTGCAACTCGGACACACGAGCGGCTACAGCATTCCAGCAGAATGCGGAAAACATTTCATATGTTCCTTCCTCAATATCCGTGCGAGCAGAACTTAATTTCAATTCTGGTCTTTTTATAAAAACAAATTCAACGGGATGGGGCGTCAAAAGTGGCAGCCGAATAGAAAGACAGTTGATGGTAGACAGAGTGCAAGCTAGAAATCAGTCACCAAACCGGGGTTCAGCACGAACTGTCTATCAACTTGATAGAAGTAAGAAACAAGTGGACCAAATCACAATCGTCTAACTATAAACACGAAGGCGAATCGCTGCTGACGCAAGAAAAAACTTAAACTGTAGATTTAAAAATGAATACGTTCTTCACAGTCTAATTAGATATCAAGCTAATTATTGATAATAGTTATATTGTAACGATGTTGTTGTTACGCTAAGTCACTGGGGATGGTAGCTCAGCCGGGCGGCGACTACAGCACGAGAGACTCAGGGCAATGAGTGACAACACACCGCGTAAGATCTGACTCGTAAGGTTACCGAACGGAGAACGCGTTGTTAGCATCCTTCTCTCGGGTCTTTATTGGCTCCAGTGACGCCGTAGCGTTCGTATAGTAACCATGTTAAAAGGTTGATTCGAATCTATGACGTTGTTAATCGGTCGGGTTACACACTACTCTCGGCGGTGCACGTTGTTCTTGGTGGTGATGATGATGATGCCGATACTCTGGATGTGGCGCGGTCCGTGGACGATGGTGCAGGTGTCCTATTGTCATCAGCACGCAGCCTAGTGGCCTTCTTGGTCGTCACGTTGCACGTTGAATTGGATGCTTGCTTGGCTTAGTGACGTCGTCAGTTGTCGGTGCTGTAGGTCGTTGACGTTTGAGTTGGCTTGGGTGGTTGGTCCTCACCGGTAAAGTTGAGCGACTTGAGGCAGAAGTCGATGACCTAAAACAAAGAGTGAATACTACAGAAACCTCTAAGGAATATCATATTCATTCAGTGGAGGAAGCATTGGCCGCTGTTCAAGAGGTCCGCTCGACCGTTAACACAGTTAAGGAGATGTCGGCTGGCGCAAAGGCGCTAGCGGAGTCGGCATCGGCCGGACATACATTTAAGGACCAGTACGACCGTCGGTCGGATGTGATATTTAATGGAATTCCCGCGAAAGAGAAGGAGACGGACGAGGACTGTCGCGCGGTCATTGAACTTTGCCAGCGACTGGAGGTGAAACTTGATGAACGCGACATCGACGTCGCCCACCGCTGCCCCCGAACTCGTATGATCAACGGGAAAAACATTACCGACCGCTTCCAGCTGCTGGTGCGTTTGTCGATGGAAGAAACTTGAAGTGCAACGAAGATGCCGGGAAGTGAAGCCGAGGTCGAGCCTTCTAGGCGGCTGCCAGGGAAGCAACAACAACATCTACGCCAATGACCACCTGACACCCGCTAACGCAAGCCTGCACTACCGCCTCCGTCGCCTCAAGGCCAACAAGAACATTTCTGATGTTCGAACGTCAGACTGCCGTGTACAAATCCGTCTCAACAGTAATGCTCCCTGGCGGGACGTGACAACCGACACCGATCTCGATGCTCTTGTCGGTCGCAAATAGTCAAAAAATATCATTATTATATGATAGCTAGTCAGACAATTAATATCACAGAGCTTAGAATAGAACCTGACTTTTTACGGAATACACTGCAATATTAATGGTGCCAAGTCTCATATTCACGACATTGAAACGATACTACATCTGCTTCCTTGCCCTCCGTCCTTTATTGCTTTGTCGGAAACTCGTATCTCGCAAGAGGAGGCAGCCGCTTTCCAGATTAATAATTATAACCAATTTGTTGATTGCCGTAATGGGCCGGGTGGAGGTGTGGCGCTGTTTATCAGAGATGATTATGTAGTGTGCGAGCGGGTACCGATGTGAAAGTATTTTTGTTGAGGTGTCTGCCGATGGTCAGAGCACGGTTGTGGGGTCATTCTACAGGCAACCGTCGGGGAAGCCCTTGGATTTCTTGTATGCACTAGGAGAATTACTCTCAAAAGTGGACAGGCTAAACACAATCTGCCTTGGCGACGCGAACATTGACTTACTAGATAGGGGCGGTTCATATGTGACTGACCTAAATGACTTATTACAGTCGTATAACTTTCGAGAGATGGTTGGTGTGCCGACCAGGGTTGCTTGTACCGACACTATTCATGGCCAACGCACCACCGAAACATGCATAGACCATATTTACTGCAATGTTCCACCCAAATGAACTATCGCCTCCGGCGTTCTTACGAAATTGTTTAGAGAAAGAGTTATGTCGGCGGTGAAGCGTAATAGTACTAAGATCAAGAATACTAGCTCGAGGAACGCAGTTCGGAAAAATTGGGTGACACCGGAATTATATGCTCTTATTAAAGAGAAGGAAAGGGCGTACATAATACACAGAGCTGACCCCACACACGATAACAAATGCAAAACCTATCGTATGCTCAGAAACAAGGTGACAGGGCTTTCACGCAAATGTAGAATGGAAGCGAACTGCAAGATTGTTAGAAACAGATTTAATAGCCGGCGGGGTCCTTGGGAGGCAATCCGACCTGTACTTGGAGGTGTCCAGGAGAAAATATGCACGAAGCTACTTGTAAACGGAGAACTCGTCACTGATGAAACTACGCTAGCTAGCATCTTAAACCACTACTACGCGACATGTGTCACCCGTGACAGCGAGTGCTCATCGAGATTCGCCTTTCCGGATAACCTTCCGACGCCTGCCGAACAATTCTCCCTGCAGCCAGTCAACGTTCACAGAACTCACCACCTTCTACAAAATGTCAAAATATGCTCCACCGCTCCCGAACAAATTCCATCACAAGTTCTCCGTAGGGCTGCGGATGCACTCGCATCGCCTCTTGAGTATATTATCAATCTCTCCACGACGATTGTGCCTGTGATGCACTTTGTCAAAGAAATACGGAAAAAGGCCTTTGATACGGTAGATCTAGACATTCTTTTAAAAAAAAACTCTCCACTTATAGGGCGAATGAAAATTTTGTAAGGTGGGTGCGCTCATTCATTTCTGAAAGACGCCAAGTTGTCCAAATTGGACAATCCCTCTCCCGTAACGAAAATATATCAATTGGAGTGGCTCAAGGGAGCATCAGTGGCCCGCTATTATTTAATATTTTTGTTAACGATATTTTTACTATTCCAAATCATGCTAAACTAACCTTGTTTGCTGACGACACAACGGCTCTATTCGTGGGCGACTCTCCCCAACAGGTTGAGGCAATGGTTCGTGAGGATATTGAGAGGCTATCTCTATGGTTTAGAAATAACGGCCTCTACATTAATTGGTCAAAAACAGGAGTTGTTCAATTTAAAACTCCAAGGTGCCAAACGAGAATCAATCCTGAAGCGTTTGCATGCGACCGCGCGCTTGACATGCTAGTTGAAACGAAGTTCCTGGGCATTGTTCTTGACGAACGTCTGACGTTCCAGGCGCATGCAAAGCATGTGAGGAAAAAATGGTCAGTGGCGTAGCCGCCATATACTGCACTCGTAAAATCCTTCCCCGCCAATGCCTCACGGCAATGTACCACGCGTATGTGCAGAGCCACCTAACATATGGTCTGGAGGTGTACGGTCTTTCTTATGCGTCTTATTTAACTCCGCTTCATCTGCTTCAGAAAAGAGCACTTCGCCTCGTCTTAGGTCTCCCACATCGCGTCTCAACATTAGTAGAACAATATAAAGAACTCTCAGTGCTCCCGTTATCATACCTAATTAAGTTTACCATAGTTGTCGAAATAAAACGTATTCTTTTTGGTCACCATCCCAACCTAGTTGGCCTTATCGAATCTGCAAGGACTCAAAACACCCGAGGCTCGGCATCTCACTTGCTCACTGTCTCCTTGGCCACAAGTACACAATCAAGGTTTCCACTCTGTAAGTTAGGTGCTACCTTGTGGAACAAGTTGCTTAGTGACATTAGGACACTTATGTCGCTTAGTCAATTCAAAAACACTGCGAGAACGCACTATATATATATATAAATATATATATATATATATATATATATATATATATATATATATATATATATATATGAGTTTTATTTACCATTCCTTGTGGAATATCTTTTGAATCAGATGCGCTCGCTGTGTAGTATGTCACACAGCGTGCTGCTGGCTTCATATATAGTTGTATATTATTGCTATGGTATAATTATATGTATTTTAACAAATATCCACGTCTGTTGTGCATTCATAATATTAATTGGATTATGACGATGGTTATATTACTACCTAATTATACAATAGTTTGCTTTAGCGGGGCGTCTTCCCATAGTTTCTTACAATCTGTGCCATTTCTCTAGCCTGCGTTTGGTTTCATTTATCTCTTGCCATAATGGTTTATCACCGAAACCTAATGCCTCAGCTATGGACACTGTTCTCACTCCTCCTAGCTCGTCGCACTTCAGCACGATATGTTCGATGGATTCTTCTTCTATATCACACACTCTACACCGAACGCTCTCAGTATCTGGCTCATTTCCGAGTATCTGGCCGCCAGCAGTCGGGTGTTGAGCATACCGGCCCTACCGTCAGCGAACAGCCCGGACGCTTGCGAGTTCGAATAAATGATATCTTTTCGGCCGTTTTCCTTTTTTTGTTGCCTGTACAATTGCAAGGATGTCTTTCACTCCATATCCTCTCTCCACCTTTCTTCGGCTGTTTTGTCAATTTTCTTCTTCACATCTTTGGTTGTCTAATTATTTGTTATCACCTCGTGTTCTTCAAAATCCATCGTATTGCACTTAAATTTGCGTTCAAGGAACTTTAGACGCCTATCCCATTTGCTTGTATTTTTTTCGCTCAGTTTTGCTGTGAGCAGTTATAGTAGTTACTGTCTAACCTTACTTGCGTCTGATTAAACCATAACTATGTAAACATGTACACAATAAATAGATAAATAAATGCAATAATTCGAGATACTACGGTGATAATGTATCAAATCTTACTGTAACTTGTACATATGTTTCGCAGTAGCCCGTGGCTATATAAAGTTGTAACAAAAATTAGAAACTACAATTAAGTATCAATAAACGATATATCATATATCAATAGGTGCTACTTAAAATGTTTGTGCGTGGTAAAAATGGCCAGAAGGATGCTTACATCCTCCATCCAAAAGATAAACAACAATATTCTTGACACTGGCTCTGTTTCTAAAGGTTTTTTATTTGAGCGCGCAACCTCATATCAACTGCCATGCCCGTTCTCTGGAACAAAAAGTAAACATCAGCATCATCATCAAATGTTTGGTTAGTTGAATACGTTAAACAGAAGAAAGAAGAATAAATCTCTGACACTAACTCTGGCCTAAATAAAACAATATGGTTAAATTAATTACGCTACGCTAGGCTTGTTTGTTACGTTTTTATGATCAGGATACCTTCGAGAATATAAGAAGGTTGATAACCATGCTTCCGCCGAGCCCATGATGTAGTTAACCACCTCTCCAATAGGGCGACCTCACACGGCCGTATTACATTTCACGTTCCAGAGAGACTTGCAGCGCAGAGCAATATGTGTCCGTGGGCCTCGTGACGCTTCTGGCCCTGGTAAGGTCCACGTATTCGCATCTTCTTCTAACAAGTTCCATTGTAACATCTTAGCTAGAACCAACAGGTCAGGACCGTCAGGTACGCCCGGTTAATCCCGATTGCTAGTGTCCGTTGGGTGGATCTTAGTGCTCCCCTATTTCTCATCGTCCGCAGCGCCATGTGGGCCCAAACAGGCGGTGTATAGAAAACCGATGATTCGGCAACCAAAGCTGGAAGCCTTCGGTTATCCCAAGACACTACCCCAATTTTTAGCGTTTTCCGCGACAGATGCATGTCTGGATCTTCGCCGCGCGACATGCTTTATATGCGCCGTTCCAGTTAACTCCGTATCGAGGATTACGTCAAAGGGCTTTATAATCATTCGATTATTCCACGATCGTAATACGTCGTATCAAGCAGTCTGTTTTGCATTGAACATTTAGATAATAATTTGTTTTGCGGGCATCATATGTTTTGAGAACTAACGGTTTAGCTATGCCGGGACAATGCACGCATATTCCTTGTAAGAATACAGCTTAACATATGACCGGCAGAAAGGACGCAAAAATAAAATGATTGTAATCCTAAACGAGACAACGACAGAATACATTTCTAATGAGAACATTCTAATGCAAGAGCACCCCTTTTGACCTTATTAAAAGAAAGCCATCAAAACGTGCTACAGATATATGGTACAAATATATAATAATAACCTGTTTCCTCTTTACTTAAATTGCATTAAGAATGTTATACACGCTAACGATATCAGCATCAAGCAGATTTAGAGTTTTCCAATTCAAAAGAAACCGGTTTTGCTTAACCCAACAACGTATGAAAGCTAAAACAGGAGAATCACTTTAATTATATAGAGAGTATTTTGGGCAAGAATGACGCGTTCGAGTAACACGCAGTAAACAAAGTGCGTTGGACAACACTGAGGTTTATAAAGCCCATTTGTTTCAAATTTCTCTCATAGACAGCACCCGAGACACCTACGTTCTTCTCTCATAAGCGCAAGCAGATCTCTACGAGGCAATTAAAAATGGTCGAAGTTATATCAAAGAGTACTGAAACGCGTATCTTTAATTGTGCCTGTTTATCTGTTGAGGCTAGGACTTCAAAACGTAAGTAGAGGAGTTTCTTCAGGTAGAGCTGGGCTAAGTAACTTTGCAGGTAACTAAACTCTTTGTCTTACATAGACAACTCTAAGTATATCTAAAATGAATATCCAAAGCACTGTCAACAAGAAAATATGCATTTAAATCAGACATAGAAAAAAATATATGCCAGATGATGATTAGACTATACACCACCACACTACCACTATACACCGTTACATAAACGAAGGTAGCTGGGTTCACAAAGTAAATGTAGGGCTCACGTAATACTCAACTTGTAATATAAGTATTATTACATCACACTATTTGTGTTTAGTGGCAATCTTTACGTAGGTAAATATTCCCACTAATCACAACTAGTGCTTAGTGAGAATATTTACTGATGGTAGCCAACACATATCGGTAAAGTGGTTTAATAAAACCTACGGCATTGACGTCAATATCGAAGTTGTGTCGTTTCGGGTCAGGTTTCAGACCACTGACGTTGGCTAGCAGCGCTGGATCCCCGTTAAGAAAGTGAGGTAGGCTAAGTACAACTGGAGACAGGAAGTTGAGGGGCCCGTCGATGTTGCACCGACTTGCATCCCACGTCCCAGTTACGTGTGTCGGTTGTGCGTTGCGGCATCTGTACGAAACAAGGTGAGCCACACTACATGGTAATATGCTGAGTGCCTTCACTTAACACATACGGATGCGTTTAATATAGCCGAGTGTGCACTTCAATTCAAGTATGTGAGAGGTTCATAAATGCTGGTGGTGCCCTATAACGTCTTGAGCAGAGCGAATCTAAAAATAGAATACAGTCGGTATAGGTGAGGGTAGAACAAATGTGATTTCGGCATTTGTGATAAATGCGCTATTTGTCATTAGGGATCCAGCCGAAATTCTACTGCAAGATGACCGGAGAGCGCCGGGTTTGTGGTGGTAGCATAAGTCCGGACATAACTCCTTCACGATTAGTTAGACAAGAACGTTCTTTTGTAATATGCAGCATTCTCAATGTTACATATTTAGCAACAGAGGCAATGTTTCCGACTTAGGTATATAAGCTAGCAGTTTGCTAAACCATTCGTAGACTAGACCAAAACGTTTCCCTGCATATTGTCTTATCTGGATTTTCGGTCTCATCCTTTATCTAATGCGTAAGTTGTGGTCAAGGTAGAGTGTAATTTGTCAGAACAAGTATCCTATACGTCTGGGGCAACGCAGGACTCTACATAGATCCACGATTACACATAATACTTGTTGTTGACTTTAGAATAAAGTTTCATTCTCTTTATTGTAATTACAAAATAAACGCCAAAAACCATAAGTTTACAAGTTATTGCCGTTTACAACGAAGATGACAGAGAGCATCAGAAGAATACTAACTATGTGTCATTAAACGTTGTGCAATAAACAAAATGACAATTTGCGTTTAATACTAGCCTCATGGTTAAGCAATTCCTCTAGTCCACTTACAACAAGCAATTAGGTGTTATTTTTGCAGGTTCAAGAATCCGGACGCATGGCCAAGACGGCACTGCCTTAACAATTATACTACGAGAGCTTCAATCTTATAGAACGTTAAAAACTTTAAACTATACTGCGCTCTTATTAAGCTCTTACTTTGTATACATGTAAAGACGCCATTTGTAAGTCTTGTAGCGGAGTACGTTTGATTGCAAGCGACGTTATTCGTTGCTGTGAGGGGGTCGTTAGAGTTTGTCAACTTAATTATATATCTGGGTCTTCGGACTTACGATATGGGAACGTCATTCACGGTGCACGTATCGAAGACAGTGTAAGTTTGGCACGGGTAGCTCTCTACGGAGGGGTCGAAAATAAACAAGGCTGTCCGTCGGTACGGGAGTGCGCTCGTTTATGCTAAATATTCTAAGATAAAGTGGGTTTAGACAGAGTGTGGCAGCCTCAAGCGAATTTTAGGCTACATGTTCCTGTAACGGAGTCACTTAACTAGTGTTTGGGAGAGTAAAGACGCAAAGTCATGAAGGCAGCGACGGAGATGATGGCGGTCGTCGTCTTGAATTCTTCTTGGCTGTGGACCGGGGTGGTCTGCAATTACCGGCACGTATATCCTTTCGGGGCTGACTCTCAACCAACCTGTTATTTTCTGTCGCAGAGACATCCTTGCTTCAGAGACCCCAGAATTTGTTTAAAAGAAGAGTTTTCAAGCGCTACAGTTCTGTCATAAGTCGTGTCTGGGAACTGTTGATGATCGGACGTGTTTCTTCCAGCTTCCGAACATGATAATTTCGATGCCTGCTCTCGTATTAACCCTGACATGCGGCTTACTTGCTAAGGGAGGCTTTTGGCAAACCCTGTAAATCTAGACGAAGTCAATATTGCCCTCGCTTGTCTACAAGCTCTCTCTGAAACAAGAAGGCGTACGGGCCAGATCTTGTGAGAAATAAATAAACGCCTTTTGCCGAGACATCTCTGCCCATATGGCAATCGCTTTTGGGCAGATCCTCTTTGAGGGCATCCTGCCAGCCAAGTAATACGAATGGCTTGTAAAAGGTAACCCAAAAGGAAAAGGGGACCTATCGGACCTTTCTACGTGACGGCCAATACGATGAAAAATGAAATTACTTCACAAATATCCTGACAGCACTGGCTGTCCTTCCAGATAAGCAGAATGGCTTCAGAACTGGGCGCTGTACTATTGCAGCCTGTGATGTACCTATGAAGCAGACCACAGTCTCATTAAACCGGAAAAAACTTTTTATGTTCGCGGTTTTTATTGAATTGAAGTATGGTTTCAATAACGCATTTCTGTCGCATATCATCTTGATGAAGCTGGGGCAGCCTGGAGTTGAACCCCGAGAAGTAACTTTACTCAGCGCACTTCTGAGGGCTCACCAGATTATTGTTAATGACTGCGTGTGTAAGCTTAGCACGTTTTGTCAGAGACTGGGTATACGTAACGCGACAATATCAGCACATTGTTATTTATAACGTTGCTCAAGGATCTGCCATGTCGTCATGGTCCTGCTTTACGCAGACGACTCGGTAATATTGTAACGAAGTTACTGTGTACGCATCATAGCGCAATTCAAATAAGTTCTAACCGACCACGTCCAACGGCTACAGCGCCCGCGCCAGAATCTCAACGTACACAACGTTCACCGAATGATGCATGTCTCAACCGAACAAGACATGTCTCAACCAGCCAGCCGAGAACAGCCACAGCCTTTCGCGCCGAAACCCCAACGTCCTCCGCCGTCCAAACGATCATCGGCCGACACCGGGAGAGGGTCGACCTATGATCGGCAGTCCAAGTCAAACAGTCACTTAACCTGTATTCCTATACGAAACAAACACAAACTGCTGTACATTTCGACCGATTGGAGAGCGGGTTCTGACACCTTTTGGGGTGTCAGCACGCCGCGGTGCCTCGTGAACCAATAAATAGACTGAGCAGCATGGCTTAATAACCATCCGTTGCTCGGCCGTGCTTTGCATTAGACCCAATGCTACGTGTCGTCATTCATTGTTCCTGAGTCCCTCGGGCTGCAGTACCCGTCCGGATGAGTCTACATCCCCAAGCTGACTTAGCGTAACACAACAACGTTACAATATTAAAGAGACGTCGAAATATGTTAGCACTTTGCATGTATGGCAGTTGGATATGGTGAAGCCAGCATTTCTTAAGCGAGTACATGATATTTCGTCGAATTCGTGTTTTCTACTCATATTTGATACAGAATTTAAAACAGCTTAGTTTCTAGATTCCTATAAGTATTGTTGTGGCTACTGCATACAATCTGCTATAGATAAGATAATTACCACAGCATGTGTGGTTTATGGTTTGCACATTTTTTTTATGATGTCAGCCCTCTTTGTAGCTGATGCGCAGTTAGTAAAAAAAAACATATAAAGCGTGCCCCTGTTCTAGAGAAAAGCCAGTACGCCCACTTCATATAGTGCAAAATGATGACTTCAATACAACCGAGAGCATACGCTAGTTTATGAATGTCCCTTTTCTTACTTTGGTTTGCAAGTTTTATTTTGTAGAGTGGCGATCTTGTCGATAAAATGTATTCTTATACCGAACCGAGTATACGAGGTCACGCGCAATGACCGTACACACACCCCGAAATGCCGAGGCGCTTCCGCACTTCGCGTAGAAGTGTGATCGGTTGTATGGATCAAATGTGATCTAACACCACTTAGCTATATGTATGCTTTCTGTGTGTTAAAGCAAAACACCATCTGCATTAATTGCCAACAGGTTTAGTCACATACATGTATGTCTTTCGGGTTTTTAACGGGTACATTGCGTGGATTAGGAGCTTTAGTATCCAACTAGAATACACAATGTATTTTGTAGATCTGTTATGTCGCTGGCTCGCAAATCCATGACGCGACATAACAGTCAAAAGGCGCGCGACGAACCGGGAACCGCGAGATTGATCAGTATGCCCAAGTAACACATATACAAACTAGTATGTCCTTTGTACACTGACAAACACATGAGGGCATTTGATCGTCTAGTGTTATTATAATACAACACACCTTTTTTAAAGAAGGGGTTCTCAAACGGGCGAATTGTGTGACTGGTGCGTTTGCCATGCGAAGGTGTGTTTCACTACATCTTGTTCCGCAATTTTGTTGGTTGACTCGATAAAGCCGCCACTCCGTGGAGTATTAGGTCACACAACAAAACAGGCAGGATTTTGATAGTTTGCAGCACGGCTTGACAACTCTTCGTACAAACCAATTCTGGAGTCTCTAAAGCAAAATATCGTTGCAACAGAATGGCGTCTATACATGTACACAAAGAGGTTTAATAAGAGTGTAGTATAGCATAAAAAAGTTTTCAACGCACTCTAAGATAAAAACTCTCATAATGAAATTGCTAAAGCGCGGCACAGGGTAGTGCCGTCTTGACCGTCGGTGCGGAGTCTGTGAAAGTAATAACACCTATTGCACAACGTTCAGTGAAACGCAATGTATCTGTTTCTAGACATCTTGGTTGCAAGGGATAACGACTTCTAAACTTAAGATTTTTTCAGCGCTTTGCTTAGTGCAACGACGAAATTGGAACTCTTATCCGAAGTCAGAAAAATACTATGTGTGATGATGGATCTAGGCAAAGGCTCTGCGGCACCCTAGACAGATAGAATACCTGTTCTGATAAATTACACTCTACCTTGACAACAACTTGCCTAATAAAAGGTGAGACAGAAATTCAAACATGGGAACATGTAGGTAAACGTGCTGGTTTGTGCTAGGGCCTAAATATGTTACTTACAAACGCTGAGTAGCTTAAGCTGGTAAACCTTGTACTGCGGTCTAAACTTTCCGGTTTCTCGTATTTATTTTCGTTTTTTTAAGTATTGCAAAGGGATAGCTTTGTCCTTAGTTATTATGTCTACGTATGAACAAGTGTTTCGTAGCATTAAAAAACTTGACAGGAACTAGGTACATAAACTATTAGCTTTTGTATCTAGCTATGGACGCACTTCTAAATATGTAAGTTTAAGAATTTATTTTCTAAATATGTAACATTGAGAATACAGCATTTTGAAGAAACGTCCTGATCTTACTAATCAAGAAGGGTTTATGTATAATCCCTCCACACCCAAAGCCCAAGTGCTCTCCGGTAATTTTACAGTAGAATTTCGTCTGGATCCTTCATACTTCGCTAGATAATGTTAAAAAAAAGCTCAACCATCATAAAACCGACTTTGGGAGCATTTGTTTTACACTTGCTTATTCTGAGTCGGATCTGTTTTTTAGGTCCGCTCGAGACGTCGTATAACAGCACCAGCATGTTAAGAACTTCTCACATACTTAGTTTAAAGCGCGCACTCGACTATATTAAACTCATCTGTATGTGTTAAGTGAAGACACTTATTAAATTACCATGTAGTGTGATTCGTAGGATGGCTAGTTTTTGTAACACGCACCTCGGCGGCGGCGAGAACTTCATAATTCCAGTTGTGCTTGGGTTATCTCTCTTTTCTAAACGGGGATCCAGCGCTGCTAACCAATGTCAGCTTAGTTTAGTCAAACTTTGAAAGTAGAAAACGTCACAAGGGGCAAAAGCAAAATATTCAGGTAGATGGAAGAGATATTAAAAATAATTTGTGCTTAATTTTCGTGCGTAGTCTTTACGAATACATTTTGCTTCAGAGATACCTGCAATATCAGTTATATAAGGAACCTTCACTGAAAGATGACTCCATGATGATGAATTTTGTTTTAATTTAACGTTCAGTTGAAGCGCAGCCATTGATTGAATATTCAGGCCGCGCTTCATCTTTGATTGGTATCCATCCGCATTTAAATGCCAAAAGTTCTCAGTCGCTCCACTTATATTCGTAATAAAATAAATCATAATATTGTAACGATGTTTGTTACGCTGAGTAAACCGGGGATGTAGACTCAGTAGAACGGCAACTACTACACGAAAGGACCAGGAACATTGAACGACGACACACGAGCAGAAGTGTGGCGCGTACCACGACCGAGAAGAGAATGATTTTCAGCCATCCTCGTCGGTGTATTTATTGGTTCACGAGGCACCGCGGCGTGCTGGTGCCTTAAAGGGTGTGTCCCAGACTCCGCTCCAAATTTACGGCGATTTGTGTTTGCTTCGTATACGAATACAGGTTAGGTTAAGGTTTGACTCGGATCAAGATTTGAATTGCACTATGATGCGTATATAGTGTAGCGCGTGGTTGGATCATCGCCAGTGGAAGGGGAAACTTCGCCACAATATACATATATATATATATATATATATATATATATATATATATATATATATATATATATATATATATATTACATATACGAACATTTATCTATAACGGCAAATCTACTTATATTCAATAATACATCAATGAGCTTAAAATGTATATAATTAACAAATGTCCACACCACTGTAACATATATATATATATATAGGGTGGCTTGAAAAATTTTCAAAAGTGATATAAGACACTGTAGAGCTTGTTCAAGCAAATATTTTTTTACTGTAGCACGCTTCCGAAGAAGTCATGTTTCTAGGCATACCGCAGTGTTCGTGAGAAATTGTGCTTCCTCTAAACAAAGCCGGTTATGAGATGCGACATGGTCGTTTAGAAAATAATTCGCAAACATTTGAAGTTATATTAATATCTCTCGATTTTAATAACTCAAAATCGCAACCCTATGATCATTCACAACTGCTTAAAACTAACATATGCTTACGAATGCGCATTTCATGACGATCATTTTGGCTACAAAATCTATGTCGATCTGGTCTGTGGTTGAGAGGAAAATAAGGTTTTCCGGAAAGCATTTCGAGATTAAGTGCACGCATAAATGACCTACTCCATCAGATCACTCGTAACAGCTCTTGAAGCACACGCTATTTATTATTATTATTATTATTATTATTATTATTATTATTATTATTATTATTATTATTATTATTATTATTATTATTATTATTATTATTATTATTATTATTATTATTATTATTATTATTAATATTATTATTATTATTATTTTGCAATAGCTGCTCGACCAGTGGCACGACACTGCACTCTACTGCTCTTCTGTGTCAGCTGTATGTATTGTCTCTCATAGGTTGTTCCCGAATGCGGTAGATCCTCGGTCCAACCAGGTAAACATTTCTATCGAATCTTCGGGACGTTTTTCGTAACTAAAAAATAACTACTCGTATCTACTCTCGCTCTACTGCACGTTCGCCAGCACGGGCGCCTAGCTCCGACAGTCGTGTGTCTACCTTAACGACCAGAGACACCTTGACACAACCGCCCGACGCTAACTGAATCTTTTTGTAACGATGCTTCTTACGCTAAGTTAACTTGGGGAGTGTAGACTCAGCGAGACAGGCGAAGAACTTGGCAACGATGAACGATAACACGCGACGTACGTCTAGTGCGTAGCGCAGCCATGCAAGTGATGGATTTTACGCCATGCTTCTTCGGTCTATTTAGTCACTCAAGGCGTTCGTATAGTACGCTATATTTTACTTCTAAGTGAAACACAGGCCCCACATTTTGCCGAGGTTTTTCAGCTAAAGAGACGGCAACTTACCCAATCCCGGCTCGGGGAGGTAGTGACAAAAAATAACAATGCGGGTCTTAAATGAGGCTTCGTAATTGGAATGAGTACATTCTAAATCCTTTAACGAGGAACTATTGGAGGGCAAGTCTGGTGCCAGCAGCCGCGGTAATTCCAGCTCCAATAGCGTATATTAAAATTGTTGCGTCTAAAAAGCTCGTAGTTTGAAAAACTTGCCTTGACTTGCAATAGGTCCACATGGGCCACCGTTTGTCGAGCGCAAATATGGATGACTGTTTTTGCCGGCTTAATTGTTTGGCTTATAAGAGTTATCAAATATCACTTTGATTAAATTAGAGTGCTTAAAGCAAGTGTATTACTTGAATATAAATGCATGGAATGATGGAATATGTTATTGTTCTATTTGTTGGTTTTGGAACGATGAAATGATTGAAAGGAACTGATGGGGGCATTCGTATTGTTGTGAGAGAGGTGAAATTCTTAGACCACAGCAAGACGAACTACTGTTCGTTGTTGAAGAATGTTCCTAGCTCATTCTTCAACTCAAGAGACGCACTGCCGATCCGAGAAATCGAATCTCCTCGGACATTCGACATCTCGAACGTTTCATTTGTCTTTCTCTTCGTTGATTGATCGGTATCAGCATCGGTCATATCGGCAGTATCAGGGCGTGCATTGTAGCAGTCTTAATGCTGTGACTGGTGACGGTTCTTTAGTCGTGGCGGTGCACGTTCGATTGAATGCTCAGTCGACTTACTGGCCCCGACGGCGTAGCAGTTGGCTGTTCTGTCGCTACGTTGTCTCTAAATTCGTCACAATATTTCTAGATTGTGGTCGAGAATATGATGCTTGTCTTTATGTGCTCTAATCTTAATCTCTCCAGAACTAGGCCCTAAGCACTATTGTGCCCCCTAAGATCAATATTTATTCTCTTTCTCTCTCTCTCTTTGGAGTTAGAGTGAAATTACTACAAGTTGTGACACTGGTCTTTACCCGACATTGCAGAACAAAGTATGCAAAAATTAAGTTATTTTATTAGCTTTCACACAAAATACCTCACAATCATTACTGTACGACCACTCACAGCAATCAGAACTAACACATCCAGGCAAACGCGCATTTCATACGTATGGCTTATGCGAGCTGTGGTTGCGGAGTAATTAAGCTTTTTCGGCGGGATGTCTAGAATAGTGCATACATAAACGACGCTGCGGGTGACGCGCGACACGTCGGGGGTAGTAAACGTCGCCTAAAGAATATAGACAACGTCACAGTTTGAAGCCGGGACTATCAAAGTTTAAACCGCCCCCTAGCCGATATGCTGCACGCGGCTGGCGTCGCTCGGTGCCGATTATGTAATACGCTCCTCCTCTGTGGGAGTCGATAACCGGACGAAGTGTGTTGGGAAAGTAATAAATGTTAACCGATAATTCTGGATCTTCACACACTTGGGGGTTTACAGCACTCAAACGCGAATTTTACGGCAATTACTCGTGATTAAACTGTCGCAGTCCGTACAACAGTAGAGTAATATATGGTGACTGGTGTGGAATGCCCGGTTGTGGTTGTGTGAAACACTGCGTTTCCAAGACATTAAGAGCTGCAGAAATACCAGAGCTGCGTGGAAAAAAAAAATCCACGCAGCTCTGGTAACTGAACTCAGTCCATTACGGTACAACTCAGTTTAGTAAACGCCTCATAATCATCGATATAGTCTACATAACACGGACTGCACAAAATTATTTTTCTGATGATTTGTACCCTGTTGCTTAAGTAAGTATTAACTAATTATATACGTTTTTCAGGAAATTTTAGTTTTGTAGGCATTTGATGAGAATGTTCTTATCTACTGACTCAAAAACGTTTTCAACATTGACGAAGATGCCAGCAAACTATTTGATTGGAGTCCCGTGTTTTAGTTATATATTGTTTGGACATAAGTTAGACCTAAGCTCGTATTACATTTACAACGGAAGCCAAATTTTACTGTAAAAAAAAACAGATATATATATATATATATATATATATATATATATATATATATATATATATATATATATACATATCCTCTATTATAGAGAAGAATAGAGAAGAAATCTCTCTCACAGTGAAACAATGTTCACCCTTTGAGGCAGAATGCAAAAATGATTACCAGTGTTATAAGATATATTTTTCTTTCCCACTTTTCTAATAACTGAAACATTTTTATATCGCTTTGTTAGCACGTTAGAGACTCTTCTACTTATATTTGTTAATTATTTTGCCAACCCTAAGCTATCGTATATGCTGCTGTGGCCCTGAATTATCGTGTCCTCAATAGCAAAAGGAGAAACCACGGCCACTTTGCATTATGGAGTTAGCAATAAAGGCTGTGTAGGCCTATATTGCTGCGATGACGAACTGTTCATACAGCTGAGCTCGCTCGGCGGCGTCTCGCGTTGGGCTTTGCCGCGGCAAGTTGAGAGCAGCGACTGTTGATTGCCCGCGCAAATGAACGTAGTTTCAAATAATGGTACTCAACAACGACGGCAGATACGGCTTTTACTATAGACATGTAGCAATCATATTTAGTGTGCCCGCACATGAATCCGTTTTCCATCCTATCACATGCACTACGGTACAGCTCGTTACAGTACGTTTCGTAATGTGTTACGGTGCGTAGTGTCTGTGAGCAGTCTCTCGCACGCCGCCTTTATTTCGATTGAATCTGCTTCAGCGGCAGATCGTGTATCTATTGCTGAACTGCGATTGCATCATTCACTACATTTGATATAATTTCTTTGTTATGTTAGCACCTTGGAGTGGACGGGTTCTTGACCAGATTGCATTTGATTATCGAGATTAGACGATCAGGGATCCTATAGTGTCGTTTCCAGCTTTTGGCGTGACTTAGGCAGACTACGTAACTACAATTCATACGTTAGTAGTCACGACTTCATCTAACAAATCTGACGTATACATTCGCGTCTGTGTAAGTGGCTCATACTCTCCGAACGTATGTGAAGGCCCCGACTTTCGAGCTACGGACAATCTCGTGGGACGAGTACAGAATTCATGTTTACGACCCTTGCCATGTTCGATTGATTTAACGGCCGATATAAGATTCGTGGAGATAAATAAATTAACGTTCACTAAATAAAATATTTTTTGTATAAATTATTATCATATATAGATTATAAATAAAATAATAGAAACAACACACGAACGCAGTGAATAAGAAGAAAATAGACAACGCCACAGTTTGAATCCGGGACTACCAAAGTTTGAAGTACCACCTAGCCGATATGCTGCTGCGGCTCACGTTTGCTCGGTGCCAAAAATATGTAATACGCTTTTATGTGGAGCCCGATAAAACCGGTTGTAATGTGTCAGGAAAATCATAAATAGCACACAAACGTGAAATTA
>QVRM01000703.1:0-35835 GCA_003439945.1 Dermanyssus gallinae | reverse complement strand
AAAATGAACAATCGAGCTAATGGGATCCCGGTGCTCAAAATATTTGTTTCATAACTAAGCTAAGGAAATGCACTGAATAGCCTAAGAGCATGGCTTTAAGAGTTGTCTGTTCGGTACGGAAAAGCAGTTGGATAGAGAGAGAGGCATGATGGCACGTCTTGGCTCGTGACTCTACGGTGTCTCTTCCGAAGGCACTTTTCAGCATAGAGGCTGGTCATTCATTTTATCCACCGACAGCGCGCTCGCCGCCGAGAGCGCCGGACGGATGGTTTTTCTGTCATACCCGTCGCGCTGCCAGCGACGAATCGTCGAGACTAACAACGTCCTGAAATCGTCGTCCGTAGACGAAATGCCGCAAGCTTGTTATCATCGATCTAGATTTATTTTCGACGCTCATATTAGGCCACATGCACCGATCATCATTGCGTTCTCATTACTGGACGCATATAGGCTTTTGCCTGCACCGCAATGTAGCAACAGAACAAACAATGTACTATACAAGGTCCAACAGAAACAACCAACGAGGCTGGGCCTCGAACTTGCAATAGATAATCCGTTGTGCATGGCGCATGGGCGATAGATAATCAGTTGTCCGTGGCCACACCTCGTTTTGAACGATACGTTTGCCACTCAAGCAAACTACCGCTACAAAATATCTAGTAAGAGACAGGCAGATGATAGAGAATAAATAACCTTTGTCGACCGTATTAAAACGGCTTCTTCTTTTTCAGTTTCTCTCTTGTCAATAGTACCACTTTTCAGCCACCACAATACTATTGATTTCGTTATCGCCTTCCCATTCAAGTTACCCAGCCAGCCCTGGCAAGCCAGTCGCCAGGCCGCCTGCTCGTGATTTCCACATTCTTCTGACGTATCGTCGTGCCTGTTCCGCCTATATATATATATATGTAAATTTTCCTTCTCGCTGCGTCTGCTCCGTCTTCGTACACGCCCGGCTACTGGTGCTGCTGAACTCAGTCCTTCTATAGATGGTGCAACATTGTCTGCGTAGAAGCTATAGAAGTCGGAATTGTAACAGCAACAAAATTGTAAGCCATCATAGATCACAGACGCCTTGCCGTTGACGCGTCGTATCTGACGCGTCGTCTGGCCCACTGGACTGTACTCGACTGCCTGCTTGCCTGACCGACGGTCATCGTGGTGTGCCCCTCGTAACAACCCCTCGCTCAATGGACTCGACGACCCCAGGGGGCGGACGACGTGCCCTTCCCTCTAGGCCTGGACATGCCTAAAAAGTGCCTCGTGCCTGTGGCTGCAAGAGTGCAAACCGCAGACCTCGCGCGGCCATATCAAATCTATTGGCATCCGGTCGCCATCGTCGGTGTCACGCGACAACTACAGCCATCACAATCACCACCACGACATTGCCAATAGCGGGTGGTCGCAGTGGTTGGCGGGCGCAGTGCAAAGGCTTCTTTCCGCAATGTCACCTCCCCCCCCCCGCACCTCTCTCTCTCGTTAGCTACCTAACCCTAGTTCTCTCTGCCTTTATCTTGAATTTTTCCTCTTCCCTTTTCTTTTTCTCTTCCTGCGACTCTGTGGCTATTGTAGCTATTGTGGCGTCACGCGTATTTTGCAGTGGCTGCCGAGGTTGCTTCCCCCAAAGCCAAATAGCGTCACGCGTGAGAACCATTAGCGGCGGCCGAGACGGCAAGGGCAGTGCAAGTAGCTATTGTGGGTCTGTGGCCACCCAGTGTCCTCTTGTCAAACGGACAGAAGGACGAACCAACGACCGAATGTACGTACGAACGATGAAGGGGTTCCGGTGTTCGAGAGGGGGCTTTGCTTCTTCCCTATGGGGCGGGAAGGAAGGAAGGGGGGTTCTCGCTTTCCTTCTTCGTTTTCCCTCTCTATAAAGGCTCCCAACCTTTTTATCACCCCTCAGCCCCATACAACGCACAGTTATTTTCGTCGCCGCCGCTGCGGCTGTCGTCGTCGTTTTTTCGGTCTTCTGGTACGCGGCACCGCTTCTATCCTTACTTCTCGGCTTTTTCTCCGGTTCGAAGTGAGCTCCTACTGCTTCGAACACTACTGCTACTGGCAATACTACAACTACAACTACTACTACCACTACGACAATGACAACGACGTCGACGACGCCAAGAGCCCATAACAGGAACGCTGCTGTAAGGCCGTATGAAGGCTAACTCATCCTTGAAGACGTCTCGACAACTAGAAACCGGAAATGGTCCCGGATGTCCTCCAACCAAACGAGCTTGCTGGACATCATCGGCCGAGCAACAAGAATAAGGTACGGTTGTCCTTTTTCACGCGCCGCCTGCCTCCGCAAGAAGACTGCATCCTCTCTCTAGTGCGCTTTTTCCTTTTTCATCATTCATTCATCTCTCTCTCTCTCTATATATATATATATATTTTTTTTTTTTTATGAATTTGTTTTTTAAAGAAAACTATTTAACGTATTATTGGCACATATCTAATTGTTATACATAGTACATGCAGTCAAGCATAGGCAGAAACAGAAAATCAGAAAAGGCAACTATGCCCACGTCTGCAAGTGCGAGACCGTCATCACAGATTTCTTGCTTTAAAAAATATAACATCATGGTGTGCCATAATCGTAAATTAACTGTCTATACCTATAAATAAGAGTGTCAGATGGCATTGTGCTTAGCTATAATCTAATATAATTATTAATTGTCACCAAGCGGATGCAAGGATGATTAAATCCATCACTTAGTGGCAATGCCTTTACTATACGCGTCATTGATTTTTTGCTATTTGTATATTTTATTTGTCAGCATAAATTACAGCATAATCAATTAAAGGGAATTAAGTATTTTTAAATATACCTCCATAAAGCAGAACACCCTATTTCAGTTATGAGTGAATGAAATAAGTGTAAACGACATTATTTAAAACCTAGTTGAAGCGATCTTTCATAATATGTGCAGTAAAATGCAAGCTCAACGCAAGTTTTGTCGAAACATCGCACCCTTATACTTATAACTGAAATTCTCTCCAATATAAGAGCAAATGCAGTCAACCAGTGGAATCATTTCGACGATACTAACGATTTAAATGATAAGTGAGGGTAACATTGCAACCACTAGGCATGTCGGAGCATATATGCATTCGGCGGCGCAGTGTAGTCTTGACATTTTATGCGTAAAGGATTTGCTGTGACTTGTTAACGATTTCTAACTTAGCTTCCTTATCTTAGCTGCCCTGGAGTGCGTCGCGAGACCTTGTCAAGTAAAAGCGATTGTTTCCTTCTTTAGCGCGCATAATGCTTTCGATTGTACAAGCAATAAGATTCCAGTCATTACGTGAGTTCAAAAAAAGGTGTATTAGCTTTTTAAGGCTGTCGTCACTTTCTGTGGTTAGGTCCGTGCGTAAAGGAGCTCACGCCGGGCACAGCAATATTGTGTGTTCCGGCGTGTTCTAAGTTGTTCCTTCACAGTGCTTACAGAGTGGCGTATCTGCCTTTTTATCCGAAAGAGGTAACTCTCGAACTTGCCATGTTCTGTGAGCACTTGGGTCACGTAGTATGTTAACTGGCCGCCGGGCCGGTTAATCAACGCCCTAATGTCCGGAATCAGAACCTTCACTCGAGCCTCAGGTGCCCCGTCCGGTATGGCGTCCCATTTATTCTGCCAAGAAACAGCGTTTTTCCCTTTCTTCTTCTTTCTTGTTTGTCGGTTCTGCCCACAAGCGACGACGTTCGTCGGCCTTCATGTCCCAAGGGATCGTACCAGCCAGTACAAGGACAGCTGCCGTGCTGACTGTTTTGTAGGCCATCGTAATCCGTACAGCAACGATGCGTTGGGTCTTGCACATCAGCGCCCTGTAATGGCCACACCGAGGCCGCGAATGACATAATCGACTCGGCAACCGACATAAGAAGGCGTCGTTTCGATTCTCGTGGTCCGAATGTATTTGGCATCAGCCGGGCGATGTCGTGTGAAATTTAGTGGCTTCTCTGCAGCCAAGCGGAGGTGACCTGTACCTCGTAAGCATCTGTCCAGGTACATTCCCAGATAGCGGGATGAGTGAACCACCTGAATATTCTGGCCATTCAAGATTAGCTTTGGGAGAGGACCCGTCTTGGACCAAGCAGGATGACTCTCTCGCTTTTGGTAAGGGCCAACGTCAAACCCGCTTGCCTCCATCCAGACGCAAATCTCGGCCAGGGCGTCATTGGCTCTAAGTTCCAGTTAGAGGCGGCTCCCCCCAGCTTGCTAGGGGGGGGGGGGGGCGGCTCCCCTAGCAAGGGGAGCCTGTACTCCTGTACTACAACTGCAAGGTCATCCGCATACGCTAGTAGCTCTGTCCCTTCTGGCAGGTTACTCAAGCGTAGGACATCGTCGTACGCCAAGTTCCATAAAATGGAAAAGATGGAACCCTCCGGAACTCCAGTTTTCATTTCAAATTCGGATCCCTCATTGTCTACCCGCTGTTTGTTAAGGTAGTCCGAGGTAGTTCGAACTATTTTTCTCTTGAGCGTCGTAGTGAATTGTCGTAGCTCTTCCGCCTTAGCAGCTTCAACAACACAAGAGGCATTTATCGTCTTTGTCGATCTGCTCGCAATAGGGACAATCAATGTAACATCTGTAGATGCTGCTGTCCGGGAGATTCTGAACGCTAACGTAGCAACCCGCAGGGTGTATATTCTATACCAGGTATATGCATATGGAACCGAATTCCGTGGACAACGCTGCTATCGCTGTAGTTAGCAGCCGATAGTGGTCAAGACGCAGTTCAGATAGCGGCAATGACGCAACAAAGCCTCACCTACGCACTTTCTACGAAATTTCTGGGATCGTTAACCATGTCGAACTTTGTGCTAAATATCACCGATTTGCGGGGAACTCTCATTCTCTGTTGTCAATATCATAATCATCTATGAATTTTCATTAATATCCCGTACTACCCAAAAATTATCTACTAATTTCCCTTAATATTAATTAATTTGATAATCAGCACGCATCAATCAAAAGATCTGCAACCGGAGCGCATGAAATGCTTGTCGACGATTACGGCGAGAATGCTCTTAAAACGCTCAACGGTGGCAATTTCGAGAAGTGGACGACAAAGCACGCGGAAAACCGCCACAAATGTTTGAGCATACCGAATTACAAGCTTTATTGGACGTAGACGCACGAATAACTCGCTGTTCAACGAAACATGCGCTAAGCAACCGTTTGCAAACACTTGAAGGCCATGGGGAAGATTTTGAAGCTCTCAAAGTAGGTCTCACATGAACTGAATAAGAGCCAGCAACAACAGACCGGTGATTGGTTTGCCTCTAAAGACACGGACTTCTTCTGACGAGGAATCCACAAGTTGCCCGAAAGATGGGCACAGTGTGTAGTTAGCGAAAGCCGTTGCTTAAAAAATGTATACATACATAACTTTTTTGAAAGTTTTATGATAGAATACAACATTTTTTTAACTTTTAATCTGAAAGAGAATCTGTTACATTGCCAGCCAAGTGAACTAAAATAAATTTGTTGCTGGCGCCTCACTTTTGTGGGTGAATGTGCTCCAACGACTGACGACTGCGAGCTCTGGGACTTCAGTAGAGAGTCATACGAACGTGCCTAAGTCTCATCTCTTTTGACACAACCGATCAAATAAAACCGGCCTTTGTTTAATCTTGTAATGTACTCTTGAGCCAAAAAGACCGGCGCTTTTCGTCCCGTGACAAATCACGAGGTACCCACAGAGCAGATTTTTTTTGGTAAACTCTAGGTGATCGTTTGCGATCTCACGGAGGGACATGGCATCGAAGCCCAAAATCTCTTCTGGCCACGCATATGTTATGTCGAAATTGTCGCCAATGACAACCTTGCCACGCCTTAATTTTGTCGTGCAGTTACGGACATTTTTGTGTATCCTTCACGGGGTTGGTTCAGTTTGAAATGTTCAGTTTAACATTTTCTGTATCATCCATACACACCCCCAGGAAGTAGGGCCTCGATTGACTTGATTAGTCGATCGATTGACTTCGAAATACTCTTATACGCTTGATGCTCACTGGAAGTGGTACAAAACAACACTGGCAGTCCGATTTTTAGAAATAGTTGTTGTGGCAGCGACGTGTTTTTGTTGTGGCAGCTTGTGTATGCCATTTTTATTTCACACCACTGTCTGCAGGAGAACACATTCAAAAATCAACAAAGATGACGCTATCCGCTGGTGAATTTGACTCACTCTCCACTACGCGGGAAACTTTCAAAAACGCTTATAATTGTTATAAATTAACATTGCTTCATTTTCTGCAGCTTTATGTGACATTAACAGGGCGCAGGCGCAAACAGTAAATAACTACTAGAAATATATATCCTCCATATATTGCTAGGATTTAATAACTTAAACGCACTTAAAAAATAGCATATATATATATATATATATATATATATATATATATATATATATAAGTTGCTAATGTTTGCGGATATATGCATCAAATAAAAAGGTATTTGGTCTAAAAATTGTGTTTTTCCTTCTGTGCTTCCGCTTCTTTTCTTGAGCGGACAGGATATGCCCAGCATTGCTGACCATTTGATTATCTCTTGAAAGCAGCAGAAGTACGTATGTCTGGAGATCACCACCTTTGCGAACGGACTTGTTATCTCCCAAGAAAGCTTTTATTGATGCTTATATTTACAGCAAAAACAATAACCCCGACGCTCGGAGTGACTGAAGAAACTTAAAACCGAAGTAAAATTAGCAAAATGGCTAGCACGCACATTCAACTAGCGTTTTGCAATGTGCGGGCGCTCGACTTGACGTAGGTCGATCAAGTCAAACCATAGAGAAGTGATCCGCAACTAGGCGTAGCTTCGTACTGTTCGGCGCCTCGAAGCCAGTAGTGAGTGTCTTCATAGGTACGTTCGTCGATTTTAGGCTGATCGGGCGTGTGTAGGCGGCGACGATGCTGATTTAAGGTGTTCTCAGAGTGACGACATTGTTATCTTTTACTATTGCATCGAGGTCTCCAGCGAGGTGATTGTAGAAAACTAAGGTTCCACTGGTAGGGCGATCCGATCCTTCACTTCTCTGGACGAATGAGTCTAGCAGCCCATATAGTCGAGTGGCCTGCGTGTCCGTTAGGATGTCAACGTTGCCCCAGACGTAGGGAAATTCAGTGTGCTGGCGTTCCTGTTCCATTGAGTGATCTTCAGCATCTACCCCGACTGTGGGTGCTTTGGGGTGGTCTGCCGCGCCCCGGTCTGCTACATGATCGTGAGCTGTAATATATATATATATATATATATATATATATATATATATATATAATAGAAAACGTTGTTAAGCAATGAAGTATGTGCATATACGTACGTACATTCAGTCAGTCAGTGTCTTTTGAGTGCGACCACTGCCGTACTCAGTAAATTCGGCCACACATATTGGCGAGCTCATTTGCGCCCATGAAGCCCCCAGCTTGATTATATGCGACCACGATATTGGGTTTATTATACACCGGGCCCGAACGACAGACAGCGCCTCGGCGACTCACCCTCGCCGCGCTGCGCTTGCGGCTCGGCCAACGAAGACGTCGGTACGAAGTAGTAGATGGGAGTGTGGGAGAGATAGGTTAGGGCTAGGGCGAACTTCCACCTCCGCCGAGAACTCAACCAGCCAGGTCAGAGCCAGGTGTGAGGCGAGCTGAGTGAGATACGACGATACGAGCGTCTGGCGTCTGAGATGCGGGATGTCGGTTGGGGGTGCGGAATGTAGGTTGGGGGTGCGGGGTTTGTGTGTGTGTTTGTGTCCGCGCGCGCGCGCGCGCGTCTAAAGCATAGCAAGTTCGAACCGCCGAACCGCCGACCGTCATTCGGCCCCGCCGAATAAGAATTGTGCGACCAGCGTGGCTTGGGCTGCTGCGTATGGCTGAGCTATGGCCATATAATCAACAAGTGCAGGCAGGCGGCGTGGCGCAAACTCGAGTGTAGAGCACTAACTACGCTCTTCGCTCGTTCTCACTCAGAGGTTCCTCTCTGTATGCAGGAGTTCCCCCACGGCCGCCAAGCTTCTTACTGCGCCGTCGTGCTCCATTGCTGTGCCCCGTTTCGAGGTGGCCCCCTTTGCCCGAGGTAGTCTATGTGTATGCTCGTATGGATGTGTTTCTGTATGTGTGTGGGGGACGGGGGGCGGAGGAGGGCGTGTGAAGGTAAGTGTACGCCCCATGTGTACGCTTTCTAGGGGGCCCCGTCGGGGTTTGCACGCCTAGTCTATGGAGTTGGAGCGGCCGCCATATGCTGCTTTATTAAGACTACTAGCAAGCCGGCCGCTTCTACTACAGCTACTGCAAATAGTATTACTATATATATAGTACTACTATATATTCTACTACTAACTACTACTACTACGAATAACTACGATACTAAGTTACTCTTCCACCAGCCGAATCCCCACGCTTCAAGTGCGGGTGCATGGTGTACCAAAAGAACTAGCTATTCGGGCCCCCGTTGTTACCGGCTTCATGGATGGTGCTTGGATGGGTAGTTGGTTGAGTGCGTGGTTGGTTGGGCGGGTGTGCGTCTGACCTGGCTGGCTGGAAAGGGTGGGAAGGGGCGGATCAAATCGAGCACCTGCATCATGGCATGGTGAGAGCGCTAGATACCCGTGCAATATGGCACGGTGCGAGCCCTAGATGAGCACGTGGGATCGTGATCTTGTGCACGATAAGGAAAGAGCACGGGGGGGGGGCACGGTGATGTGTGCCAGGGTGACAACGGCGATGAATGAAGGAGGACGCCGATGCCGAAGGTTGGAAGAAAGGAACTTGCCGAAGAAAGAAAACTGATTGCCGTGTCGTCGTCTCGCAACGCAATATCAGTAGTCTTTATCGTACGAGGCTGCTGAGGCCGCCTCTTGGCGCCGAACGAACCACCCTTTGATTAAGAGCCCCGTACCGCCAGCCTATGCCGCGGCGAAACAACAACCTTTAACGTCGACCGCTTCATGACTTTTTCTCTCTCTTTCTTTCCATATATATATATATATATATATATATTTCCTCCGAGTCCCATGCCTTCTTCAGCCACACAGGTTCTCTTCGATTTTCTATCCCGCTTTCACTCACGTACGTTGTTTCTTGGTTCTCATGTTTTTTTGCGTTCGTTCTGCTGCGCCTGTAGCCTTACGTACACGACCGCTTGACCGTCAAGAAGGAACTCCGTAATAGATGGCTAAGCTGTTCGTCGCAATGTCGATAGGCGTGTGACAAAGAAGCGCAACGACTTAAGTTATTTTCGTTGGCTCTCCTTCCTGCTGCGTTGCTCACGCGAATGCGATCGCAAACGACAGCATCGACGTTGAAGCAATGCTGGTGATGAAGATAATGATGCCGATGATGATAGCGACAACAACAGCAGCAGCAACAACAACAACGAAAGCAACTATAGCATGTCGCACAGATGACTCTGCCACTGCAAAGATATCACATGGCTCCAAAATCTTCAATACGACGGTCTCTGTTGGACAAAACAGTTGTGTATAACTACAGCAAAAAAAAACAAGTGCAAGCATTTCCATAAAAAAAAAACTCATAATAGTGATCACACAAAAACCGGAAACCGTAAGTGCTTTATCTTCCATGTTCTGGATTGCGCGCATTATTTCTCTCTCTCTCTCTCTCTCTCTATCTATCTATGTATATATATATATATATATATATATATATGTATATATATATATGTATATATATATATGTATATATATATATGTGAGTTCAAAAGATGGCTTTTTCTATCAATCGTACCTAAGCAGAAACAGATAATGATCCACCTAACTGCCTACGGGTGCACAGCACGGTGGAACAGCCTAATGGAATAGTTTGTCGGGGACTTTTCCATTCCTCCGCGAAACTTCGCCGCCCGTAACATTTGGACGCAGTGAGAAATTGAGAAGAAGGTAACGCAGATGTAGGTTACACCTCAGTTGTGGTCGAAAGACTACTGACCGTGCAAAGCGTGAGGGTAAAGTACACATGGAGATGGATTTAACGACTCAAAGAAGCTATCAAAGCCCTTCCCACCAGGTCGAGCCAAAGCCTGCAAGCTTGGATGCCCGACGCTTAATGTAACACGAATAGAGCCAACGACAATCGACCGTAAATTTATCTAACACCTTACGCATATCACTGCCGCGTAGACTGAGAAAGTGCGTGTGTAGGTATATAAACTTAACTTAGCTTTATTGATATCACCAGTTGGCATTATATTATATAATAATATTATATATATATACAACGCGAGAGCGACCGCAAAACACTAAATTAGTTTGCTAGCAAGGAGAGTGCCGGCTGCATAATTGGTAGTGGTATCTGGATCAAATTAGTCTACAGCGCGCCCACACACACAAACTTAAGGTCGGGCTTATGCAACTTATTTCGCGAGCATAGTTTATAGTAACACTTGTGCCCCGAATATTGGGTTACAGTGTGCCGGCTTTCTTGAGGATGGAGTATCTAGCTTGAATCTAGCATTGCAGGCGTCATGTAGAAGTCCTGGGAGATTTGCCTTTTTTACCTGCTCTATAATTCGCGGTGATGTCGAATAAATGGTCTTAATTGAGCGAGACAGTAGGTAAAGTAATTCAGGGAAAAAATATAAAGCGTATAAACCAAAGATATTATATATATATATATATATATATATATATATATATATGCTGATTGAGACGTTTCTGGCTTCTTCTAAGCGTAATATAATAGCCGCGGTGACTCCTACCTCACCGTTTCTCTCTACGAAAAAGACAATCCACGTTGTGGAGTATTTCAATAATTTCTTGTCGAACGGCCGAATCAGCAACGCTCGTGTCTGTTCGGCCACTAATGTCGGTCACACACAAAAACTATAACAAATCAGGAAAATTGCAAAAAAAAACACGATTTATCACCAGACATGTGGAAACAATAATTAATTTTAATATATATATAGTAGGCCAACTTTATATGATCGTATAGTCAGCAGCGCTCCTAAACAACATAAGTATCAGCGGCCTGGGAATAGGCCCTAACAATTCGAATTAAGTATAAATTGCTTACTCGTGTACAAAAATACAGTTTTTATTTTCTATTTTATTTACAACAAAATGCGAAGATCATAATGTGCAGCTGGATCCCCTCTAAAACTCTCCCATCTCGGCGTCGTCGGCGGCCGCGAGCCTTGGAGTCGGGGCGGCCTCCTTGCCGAGCTACTCTACGATGTTGATCCGGGGTTGTTTGAAGATCTTGGAAATGCGTTATGCACTTGCGCGGCTGGCAGCTAACAGCAGCTAGTGTGGGACCCGAACCCACTAAACCCGATACCCTCCTTCCCCTCCAGGCTCAGGATTGCATTAACTTCCTCTCGACCGCCTCGATTGAGGCCTCTCTCCAACCTAGCCCGTCTGGCTGTTTCCAGGGCCAGTTTCCTTTTCATGATGGAATCTAGGCCCGTCCATCGGACCTCCTGCTCGCGTCTTTCATCATGTAGTTCACGATAGACTGCGAGGTTCTCCCAGCCAGCTCTGGTTTTGTCGAGACCCTAGCACTCGCAAGGTCCGCACAGTGCGCTATCGCTTGCTCGACGTCGTCCGCTTCCCCTGAGGTGCAGAGGACGCAGATGTCCGTTGTGGACCTTGTCTAAGCGCATCATGCCCGGTGAGTACTTGCGTCGTACTGAACGAAGGATCCCCACCCCGTTCTTCGTACCAGCGTCGTAGGTTAGATATAAGTTGGCGTGTCCATGTACCACGGGTGTCGCCGGGGAGGGGTCTGCTCTTCTCGTCGCTCCACGCCGCTAGGGTGACCTCCCGTGCCCGCGCCAAGTTAAGGTTCCCGTCCACGTACCGCTCGCTCCTCTCACCGGCAAGTAGATCCCATGGAAGCTGACGGGCCAGCGCGATCAGGACATCCGTAGACACTGTACGGTAGGCTTTACATACTAGCATGGCCATTCCCCGCTGTGTGGTTCTAAGGGCCTGCCGGTTTCGTTCCGTCCGGAGGGTCAGGTCCGCCCACACCGGCGCCGCGTACATAGCCGTTGATTCCGCTACAGTTGTCAGCAAATGGCTTCCTCCCTCGGATGCGCTTCCCTCTCACGGGAAGATTCCGGCAAGGTTTGGGCAACTTTGGCGACCTTGCGGGTTACGTAGGCTACATGCGCGGGGCCGGTGAGTTCCGTATTTAGGACCACTCGCAGGTATTTGATAGTGTTAGGCGTAGGTCCCTCGTCCTCTTCCTTCCGGTGAGATATATAGCTTCGGTCATCTGTGGACCATTCGCATGGATTCCCGTCATGCAGTGACTAGCAGCGCAAGGTCGTCTGCATAGGCCAGGGTGTCGACCCCTTCTGGTAGCCCCTTTCGCCTCAGGACTCCGTCGTAGACGTGTTCCAGAGAACTGGTCCAAGGACGGAGCCTTGAGGGACGCCGGCGCTCACCTCGTATTCGTCGCCCGCCGCTTTAAGTGTCCTGTCCTGCAGGTAGGAAGATATGATTCGGCGGAGGTAGGGCGATATACTTTGCCGCTCCAGCGCTGTCATTATTACCCCCCAATTAGCTGTATAAAAGCGTTGCGAACATCTAAGATAATTAAAAGCACGATCGATCTTGTTTTCAGAGACTTCATTTGTTTTCAAGATGGCGGCGACTGCGCGTATGTACTTTTTGTGCGCTCTTCTAGTATAAAACATTTTGGCCCAAAATGTCGACTCTTAAGTCGCAACGTTTGTGTGCAAATAAGAATTCTGGGCCCGGCGTACCGATCGGCCCACCACTATCAACCAGACCTCCTTCTGACACCCAGATTAGCATGGTGAGTCTATTCATGAGGCCCCCTCGACGACGACTTGCAAAGTCACACTCTTTCTGCAGTGGCTGTCTTCTTACTACATTGTGGCGATGTCGAAGCAAAATCTCGCCCCCTCCCCCCCTGCGGAACTTGCGGTGGTTAGTTCCTGCAATTCCAAGGTTCCTGTGAAAGATCGTACTATGTGCGATCGTGGATGTAGCAGGCACGTGCACACTCACTGCTCATTTCAAATACCGGACAAGCACAACATCAACTGCAGATCGTGTTTCTGGAGAGAAGTTTCGCGAATAGGTTCTCTGAACAACACAACCGCCCCCGGCAAAACATCTTGCAGCACTGAAGAAACAATCGACGATCTTTCTAAAAAGATCTAAGGTAGCAGCAGCCTTGTGCGAAAGTCAGCTGATCTTCGATCACGTCAACAGGCAGCCACCAAGCCACACCATCGACAACAGGAAAATGTGCCAACGTCATTACGCCGAGGAACATTCACACCGCGACGCCTTCATCTCTCAGCACTAACAGCGATCTTCAGCACAATATCACGGACACACCCAACGAAGGACAGAGACGACGCCAACATCCATAGCACACAGTTGGGAAAGGGAAAGAACCTGTAGTGCCGGTGACGAAGGGTACTAACAAGATGACACAGTTAAAAGCGGTAGAGGCGCATAACGTGCCTGAGCGTCCACGAACAAAAGCGTAAAAAGCGGCGTCTTCGTAAGTCGCTTACGGTTGTCACATTCGGCAGACGTGCCCAAATAATACGTCTCTCGAACTACCGGATCCGAAATAGAAGTCAAGCTAACCAAATTAGTTGGCATAAACCAAGCATATTACAATAGTTCTCATGTACAAGTAGACGTTAACAAATTCAATGCTCTGTTAGACCGATCATTATGGCCAGAAGGCATTCACTATCGCCCATACCGAGACCAAGTAAAAACGTATAGAATGTTCGGTAACGCCATCGACGGAGAAGCATGCGTTGGTGGTGTTAATCGAAATAAACCAGACGATGATCATAATGGAATGGACACAAACAAATGGCAAAATACTACTGAGCCAAAGACTACAACGCACACAGAACCAAATGTGTACCAATCAAAATGTACGTTATGGAACGTAGAATCATTGGAATCTCTAGCAGCGGAGGATGAGTTCAGCGAGTATGATAGACTCTTCTTAACCGAAACGTTTGTGACAGACTGTAACAGAACGCCGCTCCTCTGTCGCAAGTTATTCATACACAAGCGGTGAAAGCAGAGGGGAAGGGACGACCAAAATGAGGCGTCTGTATCGGGGTACGTACGGCAGAGCATGCGAAGCTCGCTCGCAGCACAGCTAGAAGCATCGTCGTAGAGTTGGTAGACCTCTACTTAATCTGTATTACTTGCCCACCAGAGAAGAACCCGCACCAACTGATACAAGTGGTATATTGGTAACTGCCAGACGCTTTGTACCGACATAACTAAACATATTATAATCGGCGGTGATTTTAATTGTGATTTGTTCGATTGTGCAAGGCTTTTAAAATAGGTATCAATAAACTTGGGCTAAATATTGAGAATCACTGCAAGCACCCAACATGTTATAGCTGGAACGGACATAGCTGTATCGACTTAGTTTTATCATCCGTCTCTCAGGCAGCACGCGCAATTAGCAAGTTAACGGTAATTCCATCAGCCAACCGTAAGCATTGTAAAGTCGATTTTAGACTTCAGCGTAGTTAAAGTGTAAAGGTAACATGACCCGTAGGCAAACGGCTCAGCCGTTCACTTAACACTCATAAACTAGAGCGCGAATTAGAACTAGTCAATGATTGTGAGGATATTTATTATACAGAAAGAAAATTCGGTGGACAATCTATATAGCTGCGAAGAGCAAAAATCACACGTCGGTGCAAAAACACAAACCGTAGTTCGATAGAGAATGTCAGCAAATAAAACATGCTATTTGCTGCCAAAGGAACGGAATTCTCGCAGACCTTCGTTCACTTGCTGAAATGTAAAGAACATTTATAACTACGAAGATAGTCAAAAAACAACATTTTGAAAATGAACAACGCATGAGACTCAGAAGAGAAAGCCCTGGCTGCTGCTTCCTAACACTTCTCTACAAAGACAAGGTATTGCCACCCCGAGATACTACCGCGACAGATGATTTTTCGCTATTTAGTGAGGGGGAAGTAAAAACCGCCATTAGTACTAAATACAACGGAAAGTCAGCGGGACCCGATTCCATTGTTTATGAACACATTAAAGCGAACATTGAAATTTTATGCCCCGTTCTTACAAAACTACACAATAAGTGCCTTCAACTGGGCCGGATACCCGAGAAGTGGCGAAAGAGCTATTTGCAACCAATCTTTAAGCGAGAAGGAGACGCTACGGGCCCACAAAACTACAGAGGCATTGCTCTCACAAGCGTCCTATACAAGATCCTGACGTCGTTGGTCGTTTCAAGAATACAAGCGAATACGCAAGATAAGATTCCATATGAACAATATGGTTTTACTCAAGGCCGAGTAACTGCTAGTGCATAAAAGTTTGTTCTAGAACATGTTACACATCGCCATCGTAACAAAAAAATGACAAACGCGGCTTTTATCGAATTGCAAACTGCGTTCGACTGTATACCTAGAGATCGAGTTCTCGAGATAATTAGGTCTAACTTTTCTATAACAGGCACGATATTTAATCTACTGCATGAGATGCTAAGTCATAACGTCATAATCATTAAAAATTGTGACCACTATGTACTGGAGACCGTCACGCAGAACACGGGCGTGGCACAGGGCGATTCGGCGATCCCTTTTTTATTCATATTGTATGTGGCCGGACTAGCAGATCTAATACGTGACATCAAAGTATTTTTTGCTGACGACCTTGTAATACAGGCAAAATCCCGAGAACACCTGCAGTATGGTGCGAAGAGAACAAGTTTACAATCAATATCGCGAAGACGAAGATTCTTCGCGTTAGCAGAAGAGGGGCATATGCCACGTCAGACCGCCATGTTAAAATTAATGGACAATCTCTCGAACTTGTCAGCCACTTTTCTTACTTTGGAGTCACCATAACCCCAAGACTCAATCGATATATTGAGAAGATGCGGGCTAAAGCCACAGCTGCAATAATTCTGCTTGGGGACCTCGGTGAGGTAGACTTGAAAACCAGCATGAATGTATTTTGTATGAAAATTTTTCGAATAGTAAGTAACTGTTTGCTCGTAGTCGCAACGCACTTGACCCTAAGCAATCTGAAAAGTCTAGATAAAATAAAGGCTTGGCATATCAAACGAATATTGGGCTTACCAAAGACCGCGTCAGCAACACTCGCAATGGAGCTGTGTAGAGAAAAAACTTTAACAGAAGAGTTAGTACTGAACAAGCTACCCGTCAGTCCACAAGTGTTAGACGTATACAGATATTTTCGAGAGACAAAAAACATGCAATTCGTTATGGGCAATTATACCGAAGGACCAGATTTTATCTCTCAGAGATGGAAAGGAGCGTCACAAAATAATCGTACGGCCATTTGCCGAACCACGTGGCATGGATACCACAATTATATTTGTATAAAACCTAATTGTTTCTGTATTGAAGAGTGTGTGTGTAGTTCTTGTGAAGAATGTAGCATCGGACGCTGCTACATACCAGAATGTACCGAAATTGAAGGGGAGTACGCTACCTCACGAGTGAAATATGCACTGTCCTAAATCGTTATATTGTACCTAGTCTACCAATTCATGGTGAAATAAAAGCTTGATTGAATGAATAGACTTCATGGTCTCCTGCCTGGCATGGAAGTGAAGGCCGGAAGGTGATCAACTTGAAGCTGGCCTTCTTGGCCGCGTGCTCTATCAGCGGGCACTTTATATTGGCGTGTCCCCCGACGTGATGCTGATCGTATATAAATCGTTGTTCCTCTATCATATAACAAATTGCTTGCTACTGTTCGGGTCAACGCTTTCAACACTTACACATAATTGCAGGTTGCACAGAATAATGCCTTAAAGGCCATTGGTGGCGACAGGAGGGATGGAAGTGTATCTCATCTTTATGAGATTTTCAAACTACGTAAAATGAACAATACCTCGATCGATAAGACATTTCAACGATATGCAGATTATGATTATTAATATTATTATTGTTGTTTAAACTGAGTACCAATAAGTGCTAACAACAATCTAAATAACTGGAATAACAATTGAAACAGTGTATGAAACACGGATGTTTTGTAAGGAGCATGTATTTAAAAAAGCTATAATAAGCTGAACAAAACTTGTCGAGCGTCTGCTGGTCGTAGATGCGCCCGTCAAAGCCCCGCCAAAATCTGCCGTGGGTGCTGGTAGTGGTCAGCACCACGGTCTCCCGAAAGACCTTCTGAGCAGCATTGTTCGCCTGCTGGAGCTCGGTGGAGAGTTTCAGCTGCGCCACCCATTGCAGAGCGATTAAGACCTCAAAGATCATGTGGTCCGGAAAGATGCTGGTCCTCGACATCAGCGACAAGAGCGACAGGCCTGTCGCCTGTCGGAGGTGAATCAGGGCGAACCGGTGCGCCGTCTCGTCCCTGCTCCACTGGCACGTCCACTCCTTGATGAAGAGGACGGCCTCTGCCATTGTTGGGTGGGCCAGCAGGGCGGCCGGGAGCTGCTGGAGGCTCTCCAGCAGACGCGCCTTGTTCTTCCTTTGGCACGCCAACAGGTAGACCCAGGTGGTGGTCTCCCGGGACAACCCCTTGGCCGCCGGCCTCAGGAACTAGCTTCGGCAACCTATGCCGGTGGGAGCTATCGGTCAATACTTTGCGCGCGGAATAATAATTTACCAAGCCGAAGAAACCGGGCGACGTTTTGACCCCCTTAAGTAGATCGTCCTGCCAGTCCTTGTTGTTGTCGGCCATGTGGTTGTTATCTAGTGGTGGTGGTCGTGGCGGCAACGGTGGAGGTGGTCGTAGCGGTGTCGGGGGTCGAGGCGGACTGCTGAGCGGGGAGACCGGCGGAAAGTCGGCAGAGCTGGTCCGCAAACTCTTCCGAAAGTTTGGTGAGTGGAAAGCCCGACAAGGACCTCGGGTGGGCCCTCTTGATGCTGTTCTATTCGGTCCTCGACGCCTGGTTCCGCCTTGACTGCCTTGACGAGGACGGGGGGCGAGACCGTCGGTTGAGGCGCTTCGGGCTCTGGGACTTCTTCGGCGGGGCCCTGTTGTCGCTCGGGAATTCCTCTTTGCTTTTATCGCTTACTTAATTCTGTAAAGAACTCTATGAGCAGATTTTTTTTCAGTCAGCTGTCCGAGCTGTCCTGTGGACGTGTTTCCGTAAAAGTCCATGAAATTGTTGTCTATTCGGTGGTTAACCAGCAGTATTTAACATTAATTTTTACCGTAACGAATAGAATGCAGTTAAACAATTATCTCTGGAGAATATATATACATCACTTACTGCCTGGAAACCTGCGCTTCAACATCCATAACCTGACATTCAATGATTACCATCATAAGTGTGTATTCTCTATCAGCTACCACCCAGCTACCGCCTTCAGTGTTATCATCATTAGTGTACCTCCATCATCATCATTCGCCTCAGTTAGCTGTCACTCATAATCGTCATCATCATCACCACTATCAGTATCTCTTACTTTATCATCAACGTCCCCGCTACCACCGTACCCGTTACGGTCACCAGCATTATTATTATTATTATTATTATTATTAAACGAAAGCACGACCCGGCCTGCGTTCGCCTGTAACCAAACAATATTTTGTTTATAAACAGGCGTTTAACAAACGCCGACGAAAGGGCAAGCGAAGAAGCTGCTGGAACAACGTGCATCGCGGCACGTAGACTGTGCGGCGCCGACCGATGAATGCATTACCGGATCAGTCATTGGTGCGGGCGGCCCGGCTTGCCGTCTAAAGTCAAGTGGTGGGAAGCGGTCCGCATTAAGCCCTACAGAAGATGCTTGTAGCAAAGGGATGCGTTTATCCCAGGATGAATCCCACCCGGCAATTGTAGAGGGTGTCAGCGAAGCAACCGAAGAAACCCGAAACGGTGAGAAATCTCAGAATTATTTGGAGTTTACCAGGGTGACCCAGCAGAAGCGTACCATAGTTGTGCTCCGTAGATGCCGCGAAGAATAGCTTTCGATGGACAGGAGGCCGTGATCTTTTCCGCAGCTAACAACGCCCCTGAGCTCCATCTTAATTAAATCTGCGACGATATCGCGAAGGTCGTCGGGAGGGGGGGGGGGGGAATTAGAGAAGCCTCGCTTCATGAAAAACGGCGAACTTGTCATAGAAAGTTGAGGTCGCCTAAATGATAACGAAACACGATCTACGTTAAAGGGCAAGAAGCAGAGGAACAACCGCACAAATGACAAAAACAGAAAAGAAAACGGCAGTTCCCAGTGGTTACTGGGCGACTGATCAAGCACTTTGCTAGTGACAAAGATACAGAGCTCACACGGCAATGAGTACTTCGTTTAAGCACAATCGAAAACGTTGCCATGGCAATTGAAAGTTCGCCTAGAGGCAAAGCGGTCGGGAACGAGATGATAAGATAACAAACACTTAAAGCATACGTTGGCACTGGTGCCATGCTGGAAAGCTCTATTTGACGAATGTCTGAAATCCGGAGAAATGCCTAAAGTGTGGAAGAAGGATACCCTAATTAGTATACCTAAAGGGAAAAGCATAGAAACAGAGCCGGAAGCTGGCAGAGGAATAACACTTAAGATATTCTCCCGGATAATGTCAGATAGACTCAGTACTTTCTCGAAACCAGAAACGCAGAACAACAGAAGTTTCAGTATCAGAAGAACAACATGAGTTTAGAACATAAACGTCGACCCATACGGCCCAGCACCAATACTAGCAGAGATGGAAGCTCTATCCGAGCCAAGAAGACCCTTATACACAGTATTTATAGATCTTAATGCTGCCTTTGACCTAGCGCCGAGAAGCAGAGTAATAGAGAAGTTAGCCTTCAAAGGAGTTCCGTATCGGCTTTTTAAACCTCTGGGGACCATTCTTAGGGCGACTACGTTGATAAAGATATAGGAATCGTGGAGGAGTAACGCAGATGGCAGGAGTGGCCTAAGGCGACAGACTCAGTCCGTTGCATTTTTCGGTACTATTGGGAGGGCAACCTAAGCAGGTGACCCAGGGGTGGACCCAAGAGTGGGCAAGGCAGTAGTTTCCAAAAGCATATCGGAAGCAGAGCAGGAAACGCCATTCGATGCGCAGCAGAAATTAAAAACCACCAGCAAATGTTTTCAAAACATACCGCATCCGCCCTTTTCAGGAATAAAATAAAGCCAAATTAAAAATTTTATATTCCACGCATATGAGAGAAATTAAAAATTTAATATTCCACGCATATGGGAGAAATTAGAAGAGGCAGATCTACAGTTACTACAGTTACGATTTTTCTTCGTTGAGCGGGTTTTGGGGTAGCCAATTTTTGTAGAAATAAAATAGTTCATATCTTAGAGGGGAAGACTCTAATAACACAGGAGCTCCAGCTACGATGGGGTTAACCTAGGACGAGAGCGTTTGAGGCCTACACGATGAAGTGGACGAAAAAATAAACGGCCATCGACAAAGGAATATATACTACGGTAGCGCTGAGAAGTTCGACTTAGAGAGCAGTCGAATATACGGGTAGACATCTAACTACGGCGTTTCAGCCCACGAGTTTCATCACGCGTGTTGCCAACGGAACCGTAGGAGGAAGACAGTCGAAATGCGCGGGTTCACTGATTCTGACTTATTATGTTTCACGATAAGAAAGAGAGCCATACGGCAGCGCCGCCTCTGTTCGTATTACTCTAACCTGGCTGACTCTCACTCTAAGCTACGCGCCGGCGGTTAGCACGAAACTGTTTCGCCGCCGGAACACACACTCAATAACTCTGCGCTAGACATGCATATATATGTAACAATCGCTCAACTAAATATATACATATATATATATATATATATATATATATATATATATATATATATATATATATATATATATATATATATATATATATATATATAGCCTACGCGAGGGTAAAATACCAGATGAGTGGAGAAAGAGCTACCTACAGCCTATATATAAAGGCAAAGGAGATGCTACGGACCCAAAGTCATACCGAGGCATCTCCTTAACAAGCGTGATATACAAAGTACTCACTTCACTCATTGCCTCGAGGCTCTACGAGCACACAATTGAACAACTTCCGACGGAACAATACGGATTTCTTCGAAAACGCTCAACTGCAGACGCTCTGAAGTTTGTACTGGACCATGTAGAAGAACGACAGGCTCAAAGTGAAATGACTTACGCAGCATTTGTTGACTTCAGAACCGCCTTCGACTGCGTACCCAGGGATCGCCTTTTGCAAGTCATTCACAGCAGATACGCAATCACGGGCCCGATGTACAACCTCATACATGACATGTTAGTCCATAACTGCATCTTTGTTAAGAACGGCGATCATTATGTCAGGGACCCAATCATACAGAGAACCGGCGTCGCCCAAGGAGACTCCCTAAGCCCATTTTTATTTATCCTATACGTGGCAGGTCTAACGGAAGTTCTACGAGAAGTAAAAGCACCGCATGCTTTCTATACCGATGATCTGGTGGTTCTCGCAAAATCCCGAGACCACTTACAGTTCTATCTTAGCGAATCGGCAAAATGGTGCAATGAAAATAAACTGACAATGAATATAAACAAGACAAAAGTCCTACGCTTTAGTCGTGGAGGAGCATACGCCATTGCAGATCGCCATATAAAAATAAACGGCACTCCTATAGAGCTAGTAAGTTATTTCCCATATTTGGGAGTGACTCTAACTTCACGACTCTCGTTTGGGAGGCACATAGAAGAAAAACGAGCCAAAGCAACGGCAGTCATAATGCTTCTTGGAGAACTTCGTGACACCGACCTTAAGATTGCCGTCAACCTATTCAAGATAAAGATCGCACCAATCGTCCAATATAGCTTACAAGTAATTGCGCCTCACCTTAGCCTGACAGATCTTAAAAACATCGACCGAGTTAAAACCTGCTTTATACAGCGTGTACCTAGGAACGCATCGGCGACACTAGCGCTAGCGCTTTACCGAGAAAGAACCTTCACGGAGGACCTCATATCTGATGGAATACCATTTAATGCAGATGTGTTGGACCGATACCTAGAGTTTAGAGAGGAAAGAAATATTAATTTTGTAATGCAGAACTGTACAGAAGGACCAGCGTTCATCACAGATAAGTGGAAGAAGGCTCTCCAAACAAATCGGACTCTGTTGTGTAGGATAACCTGGCATGGTTATCACCATTTTATATGTCTGAAGGGAGCGTGCTACGAAATTGACTAATGTGTGTGCAGATTTTGTGGAGAATGTAACATCAGCCGCTACCACTTGACACGATGCGCGTCAATCGACGCACAATCACTGCAGGAACGTGTGAACTACCTGCTTAATTGCAGCACTGAATTATAGGACATACGGATTTATTGTAACTACCAATGTTATGGTGAATAAACTGAACTGATATATATATATATATATATATATATATCAATCGCTCAACTAAATATACATATACAGGGTGTCCTAATTTGCGTGGCCAAAACGCTAGGGTATGGTCATCCTCGGTGAGAAAATCATGTTTGCCAATGGAAAGGGGGAGCGGAAATGCTTTGTATAGGAGTGAGATATTTTTTTTATTTGTTATTTTAGGGGGGGGGGGCTGTTCCGACATACGTTTGCAATGCACGATTGTGAAAGAACGCATTCTTCAACTGAATTGAAAAACCGAGCACACCGACGCATTCGCGAGAAAATTCTTCATTTTTTAAAAACTATACCTGACCTAAGCGCGCGCAATAACTAGTGTGATATTAAGAAGAGATTGCAAAATTATAATTTCACTTTTGCATGTTTAAACTTTAACACCCAGGTTCTCAAAATTTTTCCATTACGCGTGCAAAACTAATACGTTCAGGCGAACATGCATCTCTAGTAAATCATTTTGGTACCTGGCGTCTGTAATTGCAGAGTAACTCAAATCTACCTAGGACCATATCGGGTGTGCGTGCACACATGCAGCTACTATGTTTGTTTTCTTTGTCAATCAAGTCACTCGTCAAACCTGTAGAAGCTCAAAAAAATATTTATTATACTTTAAATATTGCTCGAACGAATGCCCGCCAGTCAATAAGCACACTGAGCTGTGTGTCTGTAAAATAGCAGCCTTCGTTAAGCAGCGCGAGCATACATAGCGTCGACTAGAGCAAAGGCAAAGCAAGCTAAACTCATGGTGGGAAATAGAAAATGCCTGCACTCCAGTAACAAAAACGCGGAAGCTCACTAAATGCTCAGGCAATTTATGATACGGTGACGAAGTTATACACAACGTATCAACAGAACAGCTCACTACTGGCGCCGTCGATGTCGACCGAGCATCCAATCCAACGTACACCTCGACGACTAAGGTACTGTCACCAGCCAGAACATCAACATCGTCATAAATAACTCTGTAAAAGGACACGACAGTCGACCGAGCACATCATCGAACGTGCATCTTGTCTTCCGAGAAAAAGAGAAGATCAGATTCCATCGTTTACCATTGTTACTATACGAGTGCTACAGCTTTCCTTGAGTGAATAAATAGGCCGAGGAAGCATGGCCTAACATCCATCCTTCGCTGGGCTGCGCTACGCGCTAGACGTACGTGGTGTGTTTTCGTTTATCGTTCGTAAGTCTCCCGTAATCGCCTAGCTGAGTCTACATTCTCCAATTAGTTATATTACAAAGTGCAGGCGCTTGTGCCACGTGTATCGTGATGGACCGGCTCACAAATGCCGAGAAAGCTGACATGCATTTTATGTATGGTAAAGCAGACGGTAACGCAAATCTTGCATACCGGTTGTACGCTAAGCGACGGATACCTGGCAGGAAAATGTTTTCGAGACTTCATCGTTTGCTCTGCGAAACTGGATCATTTCAAGGCCGTCAATATTCTGATTACCAGCCACGCATTCATGACTGTCACTGGTTTTTGCAACAAGCCGCGGCCGATGTGGAATTTCCTGCTTTTGTTCTTTTCACCGACGAAGCGACCTTCACGCAAGATGGTGTGTTCAAGGCACACAATGCGCATTGGTGGTCTATGGAGAACCCGCATATGACCCGCCCGCATAGACACCAGCATCGATTCTCCGTGAATGTCTGGGCTGGCATTTTGGGCAACTATCTTTTCGGACCTCATATAGTTCCAGATAAATTGAATGGACCAACATACAACCTGTTTCTGAGCACAACCCTGCAAGAACATTTGGCAAACATTCCACAGAGTGTTCGATCGATAATGTGGTTCCAGCACGATGATGCTCCAGCACACAACGCCCTCTCGGTACGGAATTATCTGGATGAGACGTTTGCTAATCGCTGGATTGGCCGAGGCGGTCCACAAGCTTGGCCGCCGCGATCGCCTGATCTGTCCAGTCTTGACTTTTTCCTTTGGGGCCACCTAAAGGATCTAGTCTATGCAACTCCCGTTGAGTCTCCTATGGATCTGATCGGCAGAATAGTAACTGCTGGTGGAACCATTCGGGAGACGCCTGGAATCTTTGAACGCGTGCAACGCGAGCTTTGCCATCGATACCGAATGTGCTTATTGGCTGGCGGGCATTCGTTCGAGCAATATTTAAAGTAAAATAAATATTTTTTGAGCTTCTACAGGTTTGACGAGTGACTTGATTGACAAAGAAAACAAACATAGTAGCTGCATGTGTGCACTCACACCCGATATGGTCCTAGGTAGATTTGAGTTACTCTGCAATTACAGACGCCAGCTCTACCAATTTGGTACCAAAATGATTTACTAGAGATGCATGTTCGTCTGGACGTATTAGTTTTGCACGCGTAATGGAAACATTTTGAGAACCTGGGCGTTAAAGTTTAAACATGCAAAAGTGAAATTATAATTTTGCAATCTCTTTTTAATATCACAATAGTCATTGCGCGCGCTTAAGTCAGGTATAGTTTTTAAATGTAGAATTTTCTCCCTAATGCGCCGGTGTGCTCGGTTTTTCTCTCACAATCGTGCATTTTGCAAACGTATGTCGGAACAGCCCCCCCCCCTAAAATAACAATAAAAAAAATTATCTCACTCCTATACGAAGCAATTCCGCTCCCCCCTTTCCGTTGGCAAAAATGATTTTCTCACCGAGTTTGACCATACCCTAGCGTTTTGGCCACGCAAATTGGGACACCCTGTATATGTAACAATCGCTTAACTAAATATACATATTTATGTATCAATCGCTCAACTAAATATACAAATTATATATATATATATATATATATATATATATATGTATCAATCGCTCATATAAATATACACATATATATATATATATATATATATATGTATCAATCGCTCAACTAAATATACAAATATGTATCAATCAATCTATGCCTACCTGCTTCTCTGACTCAACACCCTAGCGCAGTATTGCTGCCAAGAACTGACAAGAACCAAGCGGTAGTGGAAATGGCGCGCATGTCTTATATACAACTGACGGCCGGCACCGTCACAGTGCGAGAGACAGCGCGGGGGCAGGCGGTGTGCTAACAGGCAAAGATCATCATCATCATCAGGGCGCGCGAATACAAAGTTCTACTGGCGGCCTTACTATATACAACACCGCGTTATGCTGCACGCAAGAGCTCCACCTGAGTAGTAGATCCTGAGGAGTGTCGTGAGTGCGCGGAGGAGCCCTCCTCGACCTTATGTCCAAAAAGCGTACTGGTGTTTCTCAATGTTGTTGCGGACTAATGCGGAACGAGAATATATATATATATATATATAATATATATATATATATATATATATATATATATATATATATATATATATATATATATATATATATATATATAAAGTCAAAAGCGGTGGCCCGCGGTGAGCTCGTGAACGGATTGGTTTGCTTGGCGTATGGCCAAATGGGCGCATGCAAATTCAAATAGCACTCGCCTATTTGGCGATTAGTCACGGTTTTCTTTCAGAACTACGTATACTGAGAACAGTTCAGGTGTGACTATGATGATTGTACCATACACCAAGTTATATAACAATAAAAGTGATTTTTTGTTATATATACAGGGTGTTTGGAAACGTTTTTGTAGTACTAATTGTAGAGCTCGTTAAAGCAAATATTTTTTCCAATGGTACATGATCTCTGAGAAGTCTTGTTTCGGAATGAGAGTTAAATTACTACAATTCGTGACACTGGTGTTTTTGACCGACATAAGAACATAAAATGTGCTGTTGCGAGACGACCAGGCTTCCTAGACAAAAAACATACACACCGTGCTCCTGAGAAAAGTCTGCTTTTTCCGAAGACATATAAGGCTGGTCAGAAAATGCGGCATAGTCGCTTAGAAGAGAATTTGCAAAAACATTTAGTTATTTATTAGCTTTCACGCCAAATACCTCAAAAGCATTACCTACGGCCACTTACAGCGCTCAAAACTAACATATTGAGGAAAATGTGCACTTCATGATCATCTCTTTGGTACCAAATGTATGTCAATGCGAGCTGTGGTTGCGGAGTAATTAAGATTTTTCGGCGGGATGTCCAGATAAAGTGCAAGTACAATGACTGTGTGGCGACGTTCACTACCGCCGACATGTCGCGCGACAGCCGCAGCGCGTCGCCACACAATCATTTTACATGCACCTAATCTGGACATCGTCATGAAATGTGCGTCAAATCATCGTCATGAAATGTGCGTCAAATTATCGTCATGAAATTTGTGTTTGCCTAAATGTGTTCGTTTTGAGCGCTGTGAGTCGTCGTAGGGTAATGAGCTTGAGGTATTTGGCGTGAAGGCTAATAAAAAACTTCATTTTTTGCAAATTATTTTCTAAGTGACCATGTCGCATCTTCTGACCGGCCTTGTATGTTCTTCGGAAGAAGCAGAATTTTCTCGCGAACACGCCAGTGTGGTTAGTTTCTGTCTAGGAGAACTTGAAGTTGTCTCGCAACAGCACATTTTACACTCCTATGTCGGGCTAAAACACCAGTGTTACAAATTGGAGCAATTTAATTCTCATTCTGAAACAGGACTTCTTAGAGACCATGTTCTATTGGAAAAAGATACTTGCTTTAACGAGCTCTACAATTCTTACTATCGATTATAAAAACGTTTCAAAACACCCTGTATATATATATATATATATATATATATATAGATAGATTTATATTCTGACATTCATACCTAGCCTAATCTATGCACACCGATCTATGACGAAGCATATCAATATGCTCGGCTCTGACTCACCCCCTGTGTTGCTGATCTGCCGTGCAGCTTGGTGCCAGGTGGCCAGGTGGATCGACCCAGAGGAAGCTGAAAAGAGAAAGGCTTCTAACATGGCAGCCGCCGCTTATATGCCGTTATTCGACCGACCCGCCCCGCACGGACCCGCCTCCGCACCGCATTACTACAACGACGTCAGCTTACAATGCGTACTCTCAGTGCTCCCCATTCGCCTGCCTAGACTTGACGTACGCCGGTCTGATCTTCGGTGCCGTCGTGTGTGTACTGTATTAGCCACACGAGTTGCCTTATGCATGTATTGCATTACTCGCTGGGTTCAGACTCACCCATCCCCCATTGGTACCCGTCTGGCCTACATGGTCCCCAGCATTTTCAAATAAACCACCGTTGAGGCTCTGAAATGCAGACCAGGCCGTTATTTTAAATATTTGATGGCTTTATTGGTCAGTCCGTACACGTAAGTTTGTTCATATGTGATGATATGAACTTGAACTGTACGCACTGACTTATTGACTTAGTCTATTGAACTTAGGCTAGACGAGTACGTAGGAAAGAAAACACGATCGCTTGCGGCCACGGTGTAGTGTGTCCCTGCACACTGTTCTGTGCCGGCTGGCTCTATTTATTGTCTCACCGATTGTTCTCGAATGTGGTAGATCCGTTTCGGTCCAAGTAGACGCTTGTATACAATCTTCTGGACGTTTCTCGTACCTACTCGTATCTACCCTCTAAGCTGCACGTTCGCCAGCACGTGGCGCCTAACCCCGACAGTCGTGTGTCTACCTGAACGTGCTAAGACACAACAATCTGGACACATAACATATCTATATTTCCCCTTTGTGACCATTACGCTGTTATCCTTAATATTGTTCGCTTGTTGGATATATATATATATATATATATATATATATATATATATATATATATATATATATATATATATGTATATATATTGAGTGTTTTTGATACTTGCTCTATGTGTATATATTGTAGGATACGCTCATTATTTAGATGATTTTTTGTGCATATGCATATTTGAACGAAATGTGGCAGATTGCCAACGTGTTAAGCACTTCAGTAAAAACCTGAATTGAATATATATATATATATATATATATATATAACCTAGTTGTCGTTGAGATCTGAACTTATATGAGCAAGACCCCAAAACAAATCCCCGCCAAACTTTGTAATATTCTTGATATCCAAACATCAACGTCCCCCGCTAAACTTTCACAAATCAATGATGTGCGAATATGGACCCGTTTCGGACTCCATTTTAAGCACCTGTCGATTGCCGTATATGCCGCTACGAACAACAGGTCGGCTTTCCTCATCTGCAGCAAGAGAAGTCGAAAGCTAATGTTAACTATCAGTCAGTATTGTATCGAAAATGTATCTGGTTTGGATTTTGTATAATATTTGGGTAGTGGGGTACCAAAATATACACACCTGATATCGACGTAACCGTCGTGGCGTTGCCAAACAGCTTTTGCAGCTCTGATTCCATCGCCTATTGAAAAAAATATAGCCTGTATTTACTGCCAAAGCAAGTAAGTGTTCACTAGATATGTCGGTTATTCAGTTAAGCCCCAACTGAGAAGCTATGTTTATACAACCTTGTCGACAGAAAATGCAACCTGGATGCGATAATTCGTACACATACTTACTACGAGAATCTTGGTAATCAGGTGCTTGCACAGTATCTTTTAATTTAAAGGAAACGTCGCTAACAACCGAAGCGTTCACCTGAAATAGCTTCATGCCACACATCTTTGCCGTCAACTTGTGATATTGCATCGAGTTGTCCTTCCGTTTTCCTCCAAGGCAAGCTTGGGGAATCAACAGAACGCTTCCCGGAAGATCTAGCACCGCAATTCGTTTACCTGTAATTATAAGCGAGATTTCTTAAAGACACACTAAGGGAGAAATTACAAACAACCAATATTTTATTTATTTAATTAAAAATTAGATCAACCTCTAGCTATGCATATATGCCCGCAGTGTAGTCCTCGTCGTCTTGACTTACGGAACCGTCCGAAAGAGGAATTTCCGAGAGTATTTATGGTCAACATTTATTACTAGACTAAAAGTTGCCTAGCAACAACAGCTCACGTTGTATCCGAAAAACCACACCTTAAGACGAAATTTAGACAGCAGAGCCACTGTAGGTATTTCGTCACAGAATAGTGGTGAGAAACTAGATATGTCATACCATTATTAGATTCTGAAAGTTTGATTTTCACGACGGTTTCTGCCGCCTTCCGAGCGATTTCTTCGTCTGCTCCTTGGAAAAACGAGACATATACGACAACGCCTCGACCAATTTCCACCTGTGGAAGACACTTTCTGGCTTGCATTTATTTTTATAACTTACTATTGACTACGGCATTGCTTTGAATCGATGAAGAGAAGCTTCGGTAATGAACACATCTAGCTAATCTGTGTGACTTATGCTGTTTGTAAATTACTACATATTGTGCAAAAATCTAACATATACCATGCTGGCAACTCTATTTAACTCTGGAACTTGAGGAAACAGGCGGCATAAAGAGAAGTAAATATTAGAAACAAAAACAAAAAAGTATATAAATGGCTTTAAAGTGATCCCTATGAGAGCACCGCTTTCGAGACGCAGCTAGAAGACAACGGTGGATTGAAACAGAAATAGCATTTCTACTTCAAACTAAGCCTATCTCCTACTAAGTATATATGCCCAGTGTTTATACATCTAAGGTCGTTTCAAAATCTATGTTAATGTGTATGTATTTACATATTTATTCGAAATAATTACTAAATGTATCAAATCAGGTAGTATTATGGTGCTACCTATATCTTTGTTGTTAAGGCAACTCAAATATATATACATATATATATATATATATATACATATATATATTCATACATATCTGAGGTAGTTTCAAAATCTATGCTTATGCAATATATATATATATATATATATAAACCCTGATTCCTTTTGAAATCTCACAAGCAGGCATTCAACTTAGGTTAAAGTTCTTTAAGTTAAAGTATTATACTCATTGAATTGAATAGAAAAAAACACAGCAGTTGCGTTTGTTTTCATCGCGTGTCAAGAGCGGAGCTCTCTCATGGAGAACACTCACTGAACTCAGCGGTAGATGCACGAATGCGTTGATTACGCCATCGTCGTATTAGTATACATTTTACGGCTAAGGGAGCCAGTACACCGCTGTAATACACTAAGTACCCTCGTGCTAAGAACGCTTGTGAACTCACACACACTGGAAAATGCGCAGCCCTCGCGGGCCACCTGAGCTGTCCGACATAATTAATCCTCTGACAAGTGTACCCTCTAAATGATTCTCTTGCTACAGCAGTATTGCTTCGATAACTAGCAATAAACGCCCCAAGTATAACGAGTTTTAAATATATATATATATATATATGGATTGAAGATCTCGAATCTAGTAGGTAAAACCCGTGCGGGTTTTACTGTAACGGTCAGTGACGCACCCAGTTTACATCATCCAGCCGAAGTTGAGCCCGAGTACACTGCTGAAGCAACAGACGACACCGTGGACCTGTTGAACTGGCGGAGGCTGAGGACGGTTCCGACATGATGATCGCGACCACAAAGGCCACCAGTGGCAACGAATAAATAAGCTGATGGTCTTATAGAGAGGCGGCACGAGATGCCGCTCTAACTGCAAACCAACGCGTACTATCGGTGAATAGTTAGCTCTATTCATTCAAAACGTATTATCAATAGATACCAATATCCTGCGTAGGACTACCGGAACTAAACATACCAGCGTAGCCAACAGACAAGTTGTCCAGTTGTCAGGATGAATAAAATACATTATCTCGCGTATTTTCCAACAGAACGAATAAAGACACAGCTTTAATATTACAGATTACTAAGCATATAGCCTCAATATACTGCAAAGTGACGTTTGCCTTGTTCTGGACTATGATGTATCTGCCCAGGTAAGCAGGTTAGGTTTATGTCCCGTAGAGCCAACTACGATAATAGAGAGTAGTATAATTGAGCTATATCATAGATAATAAAATCACATTAGGATTTATTCTTCCGTCGGTAACCTACCAAATTAGTGCCTAAAAAGAAAAATACCAAAGCAAAGAAGCAGTTGTACATATATATATATATATATATATATATATATATATATTTATATATATATATATATCTCCGCTTTCCAATGAAGTCACCTGAATGCCTAAGGTTGGTCTCATTGGCACGCCTGACCGATGCCTAGTATTTTACCTTTTATATATTTATGTGAAAAATATTTACCCAACATATTGTACAAACAAAATGAATTCATGAGTATGCCGGTAGCATTAGCGCTGACTGCGACAAAAATAATGACCTCAGCTCATCAGACATGGACTCGGTCTTTATTTATCACTTCGGCGTATCCAGTCAGTTAAGCACTTAGTATAAATACGATGTATTATATATGAGTTTCGTGCTGACGGAAACAAGCCGCGAGCCCAATTGAAAATCCCAAACACTTATATATATGTATATATATATATATATATATATATATATATATATATAATAATGTATGTATATATATAAATATGTATATATATATATATATATATATATATATATAACACGCTGCTCGAATCTACACTGCGTCCACGTGCAGTGCTTATCAATTGGAACAACTAAGCCAGAGAAAAACAGAGCGCCACTCTCTTTCTTCATTGTCGACAAACGACAACAACAAAGTTCGTCACTACTACACTAGAGCCCACGTGAAGTGACGAAAAAGACCTACATGCTAAACAAACATCTCTATGCAGATCTCGAGTGCCGCGACAGGCAGTGTGAGCTCGTAGTTGGCCAAAACCTGCGGATGTAGCACTCCAAAGAAGCCCACCGGTGTGCCGCGCACAAGAACTTCGGCACAGCGGCCCGGCAAGAACATGCCGTTGGTGGCGGGTCGAATTTCGTACGTCAGCTTGCGTGCGGCGCTGCTCGGCTGCGTAACGTGGCCGACGTTCAGCAGACACATGACTCGATCGAGGAGGCCGTGTATCAGTTCGAAACCCGACGTCTTGCCGTAGTAGACCGCGCAGAGGTGTCGCTGGTTTTTGGCGCCGACGTCCGCGTCGGCCGACTTTCTGACGACGTCCGACACCTCGAACAGACGAAGCGGCAGCGGCATCTTTCGGTTGCTGTTGATCGTCTTGAGGAGGCCGGGCAGCAGACGCGTCCGGGCCACCTGAAACTCGAGCGTCTTCGGGTTGGACACGTGCACGGCGTCGGCGCAGCCGTCCGCCACCAGAATCTTGGTCGAGATGTCGTCCCGAGAGCAGAGCGAAAACGTCAGCGCCTCGGTGAAGCCGCTCTGCGCGAGACCCTCGCGCAGCTGGTCCGACAGCTTGTTGACGGGCAGCTGGCGGCCCGTCGTGACGGTGGCCGGCATCGCCATAGCGATGTTGTTGTAGCCGTGCGCGATGCCCACGTCTTCGATGATGTCCACCGGGTGAATGATGTCGTGTCGGGTCGGCGGCACCGTAACGCTCAGCCGGCCGGTCGGCGTCAGTCCGTCACCACGCGCGTCTCCAGCGACATCTTCGACAGCAGGTCGGCGATTCGCGTCGCCTCGAGCTGCGTGCCGAGCATCCGATTGACTCGCTGGGCGTCCAAGCGTCACCTCGCGGTAGGGCAGCTTCGGCCACAGCTCGCTCGAGCCGTCCGGCCGCACGCAGCGCACCTGCTCGACGCGGAACGCGTCGTCGCAGTACGCCGAGAACATGGCGACGATCGTGTCGAGCACGACCGACGCCTTGTGTTCGTCCGTCGCCGTGACGTCGATGAACACGTTGCCGCGTGGCGAGCGTGATCTTCGTGTGTTCCGAGTTGATGATGGGCGGCATCGAGCACACGACGCCAGTCGGCGTCCCGCACCACCGGAAACACCGGCGACTTCTCGATGATCGGCAGGTAGAATCGCAGCTGCGCGTGCTTGGCGTACAGCTGCATCAGCTGGCCGCCGGTGAACTCGGCCGTCTGGCCGAGCGGCACAAATCGGATGTCGTCGGGCGGCAGCGCGTCGTAGCGAAACGGCGCCCGAATCCGTGTCGAGATCGTGGGTGCCGATCGACACCAGCTGACGCTTGCGGCCGATGTTGTGGTGCAGCTTGTCCTGCAGGTCGATGAACGAGTCGTAGCGGGCTTTCGTGAACGTGACGTTGCGCAGGACGGCGCCGACGAACACCGGCCGAACGAGCTTGGTGGCGTCGCCGATGACGACGTCGAGCGGCGCGTCGGGCCGGACGACTTCGTACCGCGGCACAGCGAGCTTGCCCTGGAAGATGAGCAGCGATCGCGCGAGGCCCTCGAGGCAGAGCAGGTCGTACCGGTTGGCCGGAATGTCCACCTTGTAGATGACGTCGTCGGACGCGTCGGCGGCCGCGTCACCCCGCCGCGTCCTCGCCCTGTTCCTTGGCGAGCAGCTTCTTGGCCGACGTCACCTCGTCGAGCTCGAGTCCGTACTCGAAGCACAGATCGGCGAACTCTTTCTCGGTGAACCGGCGACCCATCGCCTCAAACAGCAGCTCGACATTGACTCCGACGGTCGGCATGTTGCTGGTTGTTGTTGTTGTTGTTGCTGTTTTGGCAGATGTTGTTCTGCCGCCAGCGGGCTCGCAGTTATCGCGTTAGCAATCCGTCGTGTCTAATTGCATGTAGCAGCAAGCCAGGCGTTTCTGTCGCTGTGTGGAATAAACGGACCGTAATAAACAGTTTCAGACAGCGCAAAACGAATGTATATCCACTGTCTCTTGCTCTCCCTCTCTCTCTTGCTGCCTCTCGGCGATCTCCGCCTGTTTCCTGCACCTGTGTCGCTACAGTGGACGAAGAAGCACTGGCAATACCAACAAACACACACAATTTGGCCGACTGTCCGACCTGACGACGATCAAGTCGGACAAAACGAGTCAACTGTTAAGCCAGCACGATTATGAAATCCTTGAGATTCTTTCTGATGAAACTTCGAACACGGCCTGTCTGCCTACCCAGCCAGTCGCCTGTCCCCGCACGTTTCGAACGCTCCTCTCAACCCGCTTGGTAAACGACGACCCCGTCGTCACATCAAAACATAACAGGATAAATGGCAACGTCGAACCAATGCTCTGTTAGTGCTCTTGTTGTTGTTGTTGTTGTTGTTGCTGATATTGTTGCTGTTGTTGCTATGGTGTGTTGCGCTCCCTCCAGTTGAGGTCTTGACTACACAAATATTGGTGGCACAACAAGAGGAGAAAAAATGCCGCATCGCGTATAAGTTCGTTGCCGACGAACAGTCTGGTTTCGACTGTCGTATGTCGTGCTCATTTTAAATGTGATCAGATCATCAATGCGAAAGTTAGCTCTTGCTCTTGTGGTATTTGGCGCAAAACAATTGCGAAATTACTTTACTGCGCTCGTAGGGTACGAATACAGGATTTAAAATGTTAAATCGGAATGGCCATTGGCATTAACCATTTGGAGGCAGACAGGGAGCAATGCTACAAGACAAATCAAAAGCACGATTATTCAGGGTCAGAGCAATACGATGCAATGTTGTTACTAAGTGATATCTAGCACGAGTTGCGTCTAGTCGAAAAGAGACGATTCCTTGGGCGGAATACGGGCGCGCCGAACGTTAGTTGAGACGAAATATCATACGTAGTCGAGTCCAATTGGCCATGGGTCGTGCCGTGTTTGTTTTACGGCGGCACAGTTTACGGCGAAAGTCAACAAGACTGTTCTAACACAAAGCGATTGTATGACTTGTAGAAGACGTATCGCTTACCTGCTTGCGTAGAGTCAGTGAGTGCCCTGTTAGGCGGCCGGTAAAAATCAGATGGCATTCAGATAGTGCTGGTTTGACGATATGAATGCTCCGACCGGTGCCAGCCGCATCGCGGGAGCCAAAACAACACAAACAATCAGGCAGGACAAGCAGATGGACCGACAGACAGAGAGACTCACCGACCAATAAATATCTCTGTATCAGGCGGTCGGGCTAGGTGGTTGGGTTTATTACACTTCGTAGTAGTCAGCAGATGTCCGAGCATTCGTTCGAAATCGAATGAGTGCCAATACGAGGACCACAGTCACTTGGATGATCATGTGATTGATAGTATTGAACTAAGGCAATAAGAAAAACAACAGCAACGTACACTAGAGTGATCAAAGTATTCAGCGTAAATATAACTATAATGATCTTTCAGCGACGTAGTCGTCGACAGCGTTGGCTGTTCAAGCGATTTGTGTGAGCGAAGAGAGCAATCGTGCTGATGTCCCGTTGAGGTACATTTGAGCCGCCTGTGTTCTAGAGTGGACTGATTAGATTACTATGAAGTGTATGATGTTCTGAGTTGGATTGTCTTTAGTTGAATTGGTGGCGGTGGTTGTGTTCGGGGCGGGTTTTTTTGTGTTGGCTGTTGGGTGGGTGGTTGACGATTTTTTGGCGGCAAACAAGCAGCGAGCGGAAATCGCGTCATCGCGAAAATGGGCTTCATACATTTTCCCACACAGCTGACCGAGGAGGAGCAAGCCCTGAAGAGTAAATACGCGAAATTGAAGCGCAAAAAGAAACAGGTATGGCGTATCAAGCGCAACTCTGTTAAACAACTAGAAGTTATGATTGGCACATGGCTGTCGACTTGTTATAGTTGCTGGCAATATATATATATATAT
>QVRM01000702.1:0-49889 GCA_003439945.1 Dermanyssus gallinae | reverse complement strand
ATAATTGGTTTTAAACAAAAAAAACGTTAACGTACTTTCCGGCGATTAGCAGTGCCAAGCGGTCTGTGCGCGTTAAGTTCTGCATGGCATAAGCTTCGCCAGCATGAAGATTCAGCACCTACAACCACAGCCCAGTCACAAAACACGCAGCCAGATATTGTATGTATATAGCATATTCACTATTTTTGTTTAACGCGCTGCCTCAGCGAACCTGCTCATAGCTGGGGACACATAACATTTCTAACCTTCATTCGGATTTTTCGAGTTATCATAATCATAGTGGAGCATATATATATATATATATATATATATATATGTATATTTATTATTATATTTATATTTTATATATATATATATATATATATATATATATATATATATATAATGACGTTTATTGTATATCCACATAATAAACGAGAAATTAGTGTTGTACTATTTGCTTAACACAGATGGGCTGCTGCCACAAGGTTGAAAGTGGGAGGCAGCTTGTTGTCGCTGAGATAGCTTCGATTTTCTCGGTTGTACAATCTTAATTAGCAAATCCTGTGGCGTTAACCATCTATGGTGTGCTAACAACAAATATTACGGGGTGCATGATCTGCTGCATGTCCATCCGTGCTGCCTTACTAATGTTATAGATATGACTACAATTATAGTTATAATAATGTACAACCAATTCAGTGGGACGGTCAAGTCGATACTCGTCGCGATGGCTAACTATGAAGTCTATTTTACCGCGTATCGTTGCCGTATGATAAGACGACGACTACATACAGTCAGACGCCTATCTGTTTACACGTTTGAGACATTTTAGGTAAAATTGGTTTCAATTAAGTGACTGCACCTCACCTGTGCGTACTCCAGCGACACGAGTCGCTTGAAAAGAATACGCGACACGCGCATCGGGGCGAACAACACCTCGTAGATATCTTCCAGTTCGCCAGGAAACTTCACTTGTCTGAGCATCGGAGGGTTCCATGGTAGACGCACATTAAGGACCAGAGCAACGTCAGAAAGTTCACACATATGCAGAAATTAAGTTTCAATATATATATATATATATATATATATACGCGTGTGTGTGTACTATCAAAACAGTTTTCTGATCCCTCCGAGATATCCCATATTGCAACGTTTTTTGTTATGTGCAACCTTAGCATTTTCACATCCTACGAAGCTCACGCAGTTTTCCAAATGCTGTTCCATACCCAGTTCTATTACATTAACTGCATAACTGTAATAATATGGCAATAAGTTTAGGCTGGTGGTAACGCTTAAAATAGCATTTGTCGAGGCGTTTGCATTCATTACAAACTTCCGTTCTTTAGTGCACGCCATGGAAATGGCGATGATATAGTGGGGTAGACAGTACGTACCTGAGCGTAAATAGCAGGTAGATGGTTTGGGCCATGTTAGTGATCATGGCGGCGAAACTGTAGAAGAAGAGGTCCGGAGCACAGAGGACGTTCCAGGCCACGCTGTTGTGAACAGGAACGCCACCTGGAATGGCCAGCGTCCGCACGCGCCATTAACAAACACCCCAAGCCAGATAGACAACCAGACAAATCACTATCTAGATAGACAAAGCTGTTCAAATGAAAAGGTACGGCATGTCATAACAAACCATACCCGTTGTAATTCGAATATGTCGCTTTAGGACATACTCGAGGTCTAACGTAGGCAGACAACTAGGGACGCGATTGGTGTATCCGGCGTGGTTGTGCGCATGACGGAGAAGAGAAGCAGACGTGTGTGTCCCGTCAAATTGACGCGGCAGTGCGCGTGAGCATATCAGCGTTTTCCAATGCAAGATTCGAGGGATTTTTGGAGCGGTCTTCACCGGTGATGAAAGTTGGTGCCCTCGCTTTGAGCCAGCGAGAATGCAGGACAGCATGCAATGGAACCGTGCATCGTCACCTCCCCTTAAAAACTTTACATCTGTGCCCTTAGCAGACAAGATCCGTCATATTTTTGACATACGGGGTGCGATACTCATTAAATTTCAGCGCAAAAACTATTAACAGTGATGTGTACTGTGAGACACTCCGTGGCCTACACAACTTCATCAAGAACAGACGAAGAGCCTGGGCTGCTAACGGAGGAATTGATTCTGCAAGTTTCCAGGGTCACACGAAATGTACTGGCCAATATCAAGTAGGAAGAGGAAACAGGAAACCTTTCAGCTCGTCAAACTGTAGGATAAATGTGCTTGACCTCTGGCGATTACTTTTGACTAAAGACATCAATTCAACCACACTGTCGTTTCATACCTTTTTGTGTGAACATCCCTCATATATATAATGTATATATATATAGATATATATATATATATATATATATATATATATATATATATATATATATATATATATATATATAATATAACAAGTCCTCAACATAAAAATCTATTCAAGGTTATTCGAAGTTAGTTAAGTGTCCATCTTATAAGCTTCTTAAGCGAAATATACACAATGTTGTTTTTCGGCTAGAGTAAAGTTTCGAGACACCTAGTGATTTTTTTCTAGATTAATATAAAACGATCATCTCGAATTTTAGGCAGCGAATGGGCATCAATGCAGCGAAGTATGTTTTATAGACATTAGTCCTCATAGCTCACTCAAGGCTCTTCGAAGCTTTCTTTCGCTCCTACTCGGCGCTTGAAGCTGTTCAACATAATGAAACGCACCACGTTTTTGTGAACACGGAAATAACCGTATTAGGAATAACTAGCAACCATTTTTTCACCGTTGTCATCTGAGCATGTAAGCAAGCAGGAATCATTATATTATATTATATATATATATATATATATATATTATATATATAATCCCGCAAACATTAAAAAAAAACATGCTAAGATGACGGCGGTATTTACATGTTTTTTTACGTAGTTTTTTGCATTTTAAGCAAACTCACCATAAGCAGCGTATGTAGGAAAAGCACACCATATTTGTTGTCCGGAGCTAAGAATGCCAATACGAAGAATATATTAGCCACCTGAAAAACAAAATTTCATTAATTTGACTCAGTTGCATAGGTTTTCAATATTGAGCTATCATTGCATGGTGCATTGTGAACTTGAGGTAGTTTTAATACGTGTTCAAATCACGTTTTCCTCCTATTTAATAGCGTTTTATTTCATATTTCTTCTGTTGCCTTAAAGAGCCAAAATGGCATATAAGGTATGAGTGCCCTTATAAGGTGACCTTGGTCTGTTGTCTAATGGCGTAGTTCCCCCGATGTCGACCCGAAATCGGCACATCATCATTCGCAACGAAGTACATTGCGCATTTTTATCGACTTGTTTTTCGGGCATATCTGCACCGAAGCAAAATCCACATACTCGAAGGGTACGTTTTTACTTATATGGTTACAACATGTTTAATGCCTCTCAACTGAGATATATATATATATATATATATATATATATATATCCACTGACGCAGTCCTGCTAGCTTTGCTCGAAAGGCGTAGGGAGGTAAAGACCTCACCTGAAAGAGGACATGCTGGGGTTCCTTCCACAATCGGCATATGACAAGCTGGTACGACTTGCCGAGCGGCGAGAACGTTGATGTCTGCAGGGATGCCGCCACCGATTCTTGGGCGGTAGACACATCCGGATCTTCGGGGAGGCCCAAAAAGGTAGCGCTTGCATTCAACATGGCGTCCATTATTGCGATGGTGTTACGATGGTCAGTCCTCGGTATCTGCTTCCGTGCGATCACGGCTACGTCGAGATCCAAAATTCAAATTCTATGCTGCCCCTACCTGAGCTTTAGCCTATCTACAACACACGTCTAGCAGTTGTCATCTTCAGCGTCGACGATTAACGCCACTCGAGTCTGAAGAATATCGAACGACATGTCCTTAGGGGCTGAATGGGTTGCCAGGCGTATCTCCTCGTAACATAACTGCGGGAGCGACGTCAGGGAGCCCTGTAGAAAAGCGACAAGCCAGCCCTCCGTGTATGCGATGCGCTGTCCTCGATTCTTTGTCCGCTGGCCGCCTTGCGTTTAGTGGCGCCACCCTATAAGCATTCAGTCGCCTTCACGAGCATTTATTTGCACACAACTCTTAATGTATGTGCAGTTATAAGAAATAAGTTTGTGGATGTATGCCGTTGCTACGGCTCGGCTCACTTTTGGCCTGCTTCGAGAGCCTTTCAAGCGCTTCAAGTGGCCGATTGTCGACACGTAATACAAGAGCGTCAGATTAAACCGGCTTAGGCAATTTTTCGCAAGGCGACGGTTTTTTGACGACGCGATCCTAGCGAATAGCTCGATTCTTGCGTAGGCAGAAGAAGGCAGTCTATGGTTCTAGCTGCTCCTATCGTAGCTCGCCAACTTGTCGAGAGGTGGTTTCTGGCTTGCTACTTAGCTCTTTATCGGTAGCAGTAGCTTGGGTCGTTTGACAGTAACGCCTACATCGCCTTCTCGTAGGGTTGTTGGAGCCGGCGGTAATACCGCCTCGTCGTCAGAACGTCGGCATGCTTTCCATCCGCTAGGCTGACTTTTTCTGCACCTCGCACACCTGAAAATGCAGTGAGAAGGCATTAGCATTAGTTAGCAAACCGTATCTCGTACTCGCACAGTAATTAGATGAGCTTTGGAATCGTATTTGCGATGCTGGCGTTTGACTGCTCTGTTTTGGCTGCAAATTTTGAGTACACACACATTGGGCCGTATGGCGAGCACCGAGCCTCAATAGCGAGCCCCTCTTTCAACCGTATAAAAATGTACTCTCATTTATGCACTCCAAAATGTAAGTAAAGGCACGCGACCACAAATGCCCGCCAGCACAATATGAACAACAGCAACAATAACAACAACAACAATAACAAGCACAACGACAACCACAACAACAAGACCACGACCATCACCGCCACCAACAACAACAACTGCAACAACACAATTACATGAATGTGCTACTATGATCGTATTGTACACGTTTGTGGTGGACACCAGAGACACACGGAGATATGAGTTAGCCTCCTTTTTTGTTGCACATGCTTGTACGCACACAATAGCACTCGAGACGTATATATATATATATATATATACATATATTATATATATATATATATATATATATATATATATACTATATATATATATCTATATATATATTTAGAAGACGGCTTGCACGCTTATCAATGATTTTATAAACAGCTTGCATAATTGGTTGTTGTTTTCCGCCGGCTGTGGTTGGTGGCAGTGACGATCGACACTGGCACAGACGACACTCCGCTGGTTCGTTGCATTTGCGCCACTGCTATATTGGCGCTTCTGCTAATAAGTCATTATTTCTACCTTCGTTACTAGGTCTAGTAGAATCACTTTTATTATGGAATCACTCACACACGACGCTTGTCCCGTACAGCAATCGCAGCTGGGGCCGGTACTGGGCTAGAACCATAGGGTGTGGTTCACACTCTGACAATGACTCATTGACTCATTCCCCAATTGGAGAGTTTTCCTGATCGAGCTCGCTTTCTCGAGCAAGCGAGTTCCTTTACTTCGACAGACAGAGAGAGAGAAATAGAGAGGGGCAGTCTGTCTGTCTATGCATATCGAGCTCTGACCATATCTCTATATCGATACAACTGCGCAATGCTGAGCGAGACATGATGAGCAAGCTGCATTCGATTTCGCGAAGATGGCTCTGAAGATAACTTGGCGCCCAAGTCTCGCAGGACACCTGCATCGCAATCTCTGCGCAGCAACAGCGGCGGGAAAACAAGTTCGAACGCTTTCATCATTACCCGTGTGTATGAATCCGTATACGGCTTGGCGCTAACAGGTCAATTGCGCTAGTAATGCCTCTTCTAACCGTTTCTGTATGACTAGTCGTAGAAGTAGTACTGGGCCTAGGAAGGGCGATGCTAGAGATCGTGGTTGCGATGGACGCAATCGAGGAGGCTGTCGTGTGTTTCGACATTGCAGTTACTGTTGTTTTCTCATACTGTTTTATATGCGCTTGTTGCTACTAATGTTTTGCTGTTGTTATTGTTGTGGTTTCTGCTGCTGCTGATGTTGTTGTTGTTGTTGTTGTTGTTATTATTGCTGTTGTTATGATCGCCACGAAGCGACTCTTACGACTGTTCTTGCTACCACAACAACGCCAGCAGCAGCAACAACAACATTAACAATAAAAACAATAGCAACAATAACAGCGATTTCACTAAACAAACGGAGAGCTAGACATACACGGGCGGTTGTGTATGGGCGTAGGGGAATGTGAATATATGTGTCTAAATCTCTATATCTGTACATGCGTCATACCTACATACCTGTACTTACGTGTATGTATACTACTTACGTGCAGACCTACAGGCGTAAGAGTATGTACAAAGTGGCCCCGGCCGGATGGCCATCGAAGGTGGCGGCGAGTGACGAGAAACAGAGACGAAGAGCGGAGTAGGGAAGAGTCGTTCCCCAACCAAGGTAAGAGCAACGGAAGCTCTGAGGCAAGGGCAAGATGGAGAAAGGGTAATACTATTAGCACTCTTCGAGATAGTATGTTGGTTGAGCTCAGTCGTGCGGTCAATACAGCGGGGGGAGGGGGGAAGGGGATGGAAATGCCCGCGGCCTGAGGCCCGCCCTCATGTGTTGAAGCTCGGGCTCATGCCGTCAGACAATCTAGCAGCAGCAACAGAGCAAACGAAAGAGACATAAACACAAAAACAAGAGCACAACGAGATGTAGCACAATTGACGTAAGGCCCTTGTCAATCATGGCATTAGCCCGTGGCGTGACACATGTCATCGCTAGATATACATTATAGATGAGTTGTGTGAAACAATGGCGACGTCCATCTCCTCCATCGTCTATGACGAGCGCCCGAAGTTTCAACTCCTGATCGAGGCGCATCGTAGCATTCTCGTGGCCTGTAAACCGTGCGATCTCAAGCTGTTGAGGCTGCAGCCGGCACCTGAATCAAATGATCGTAAAACGTGTTTACGTTCAGTCTGCTTTCTCAAGGCTGGCACGCTAGGAGAAAGGTATCGTTTACCATAGATGTACTCTATCGATACTATGACGTTTACGGTACGTATCAACGTCTGCTTACCGCTAGAAGGCCAAGACGCGGCGCTCGCGTTTGGCCATCTCGATCTGAGTGAAATATTCACAGAGTAAGAACGAAAGTATGCCTTGCCCCCGCTTCTGCACAGTTACGATGTACAGAAATGATTTAGAGGCAGGAACTAGCTTTATTTGCCGTTTCACTGCGTTTAGTTTGCGTAGAGCGGATTTCAGTTTGGTATGTGACATGCTTGATAGAATTCAATTCGGGGCCTTTTATCTGTGGCCTAGCCAAGATTCGATTGGATAACATTACCCTTAAGACTCAACGGAAACTGTTTTATTTCGGATGTACGGCGGTGTCATGTAGGGTAGCATCCTCCCGCTGGTACCACAGCTTAGTCGAGCCAGTTGGGGCGGCGAACCGGGTCAAACCAAAGAAAGCACGTAAAGCTCTTAAAATGGAACTACTTGGTATGATCCTGAACGCCGGGTGAGTTACAATAATATTTTTGAAGTGTAAACGTCTGCTTGACATTTATTGTTTACCAGCTTAGCCCATGGCGCCCACTATGAAAACCTCATTCCCCCTACGGACAGCATCTGCGTCAGAAACTGGGCTTCGCGTCGATCTCCCGTACCCTCTTGAATGCGTCTCTGAGCATTTCCCATATGCGTATAATTGGATAGTTACACTATCAAGCGTTGCTTAACCGTAGGTGCCCAGGTTGGTTCCAATGAGAATGGTATACCGGCCCTTTGAGAGCTCTTCGGACCACGCTGTTAAGTTTTGCATGTGTGGCGAGCCTACCGAAATATTTGAAGCAGTGGATGTAAAGCATGACAATCCACGACCATTGCACATAGTTTACATAAAAATGGTTAGCCTCCACTAAGGGGATCTTTTGCTGCGAAAAGCACCTCCAGGACCTCCAGGTTGTTTGGATCTCTCCGTAATATTCCGTGGAGTGTGCCCGTAATTATCCGAATGGCTTTATTTCGACCTTGGTGAACTGCCGACAGTGATGATTTTACGTTTCGATGCATTTAACGCTAGCTCCGTTGCTTTGTTCGAAAATACGTTCTGATGAAGGAATGTTTTAGTCAAGCATGTCACGCAAATCGCGTGGTCGCTGACCGTAAAAGATCCTTCTCCTCTCTCTCAGTACCTAGATATTTGCACGCAGTGTAGCCGTCATGTCAAAACCTCTAAAGGACTGAAAGCACACATCACTCCTCTTCACTCCCCAGTTGTTCCTGGAAGTCTATCTCTCGGAAAAAAATCCGATAATCACATACCGTTCACCTCAAACCCTGTCCTTCAATCAAATCCGAATCAGGTTCTTACACGTATACACAAGAATTTAAGACTTGTCAGAGTCATATTCCGTGGAGCAAGAAAATGTTGCGCCACATTATACACTACAGCACTGATCAAGCTCGACTTGAGCCCTGACCTCAGGAGCTGGAACCGGCTCATGATGTTCCCGTCGCTAATGTTTGCATTACCGCGTTAAAAGTTCAAGAAAGTTACGCCGACCAAGGAAAATAAGAATAATGCAGCTGGATTATTAGTTATAAGAGACAACCCGCCGACTCGACTGCACTCAGCACAATCTATAAGATTTGTCATGCAAATAAAGATGAAGATAGTGTACGTCAAGCGGAGAGGAAATAGCAGAGGGTGCTATTTGTTGTCTTCCGCCATAGCCCTGCCGTCTTCGGACATAAAGTCATAATCGCGCCACACCATGCGCACACGGAGGTTGAACTGCGGACCAAGCACCCGTGTTCTCCACTTGTTTGGCAAGAACGGTTAGACATCCTTCAACAGGCAGCTACCTTAGACCTTGATAAGTTCAAGGTACTTCAGGCCGTTCAGTCTTTTCCGTTTACAGGTTGGAGCCTTTATGGGTACTCGTGAGATGTTCGACCTCGTGACATACATGACATGCTCGACCAGACGACTCCCTCATTCGAACGGCTACTGAAAGAACTAGTACATTTATGTCCAGAGTAGTCATTGATACTTTTATGTTACTTTGTCTGCCGATTGTCTATGTTGCGTGCCTAACCGCCCTTAGAAGAAAGGATCAACAAATAGAAACTCAATTAAGCTTATTGTAGATTTTATTAAACCTATTATAGAATTATAATAGTAAATATCCTTACGAAGAGTGGCCGCCAAGATTGTCACGTCCATGAATATAAAGATCATTATAGCAGCAATCTCTTTTCATCAAGATGGGTTTGCCATAAGAGGTGGAGCAGAAGCTACCGCCACTGTGCATGCTACGCGCACGCCTTTTTGCAAGCTGAAGGCCCGACAAGGGTGCTCGTTAAACTAGACCTTCGAAATGCGTTGACTACAATAAGATATAACTTTTTTGATAAAGTACAAAGAAGACACCCACTGATGGTGTAGCAGAGCTACGGAGATCCACCAATCCTTGATCGAGCCACAGATGAAACCATAAATTTCAAACTCCACTAGGGGCAGCCTTATTTTGTCTTGACTTTTCTGATCGGCCGTCAGGTCTACAGAGCTTTTTAACGCCTGGTACCTAGATAATTTAATCTTGGGCCTGGATGACGCAATCCTGACCTAGAGGTTTTTGTGTTCTTATGCTGTGTGAAGGAACCCCACGAGTTATTCGAACAAGACGAGAAGCTCTTGTAAGAATCCTTTAATGTTTGACAACTATGCACCCGCAGGCGGCCCTTTGTCTATGGGGGGCATAATCTTGACTCGCCAAGATTTAACTTCATGTTCCGTGCATCTCCGACTTTCTAATAAACCAAGAGCCCTGCTGCTTAGGACGATAATAGTATGGTTATTTTAGGCGATGTGGTAAACATTAGTTTAGAAAAGAGTTTATGGAAAATAACAAGCCAACCAATAGCCTTTAGGGACCTTAGTAATACAAGAACTACGGATTGCGCCGCAGTCTGCTATGTTGCATCATTGAATAAATTTGGTTCTCTGGGGGAATCACTTACTAATGAAGATGCAAAAACAGAACTAAAGAAAACAATCATTCTGGTAGATGCGACGATTGGGAGCCAACTTGGCCCAGGCTCTCTGAAAGAACACGTAAACCGACATATTATCGACGCTTGTAGTAGTGAGAAATCGACAAGCGATGTCATGGCTGACCTCACATCAATAAGTGAACAGGGAGCAGAAACACGATTTACACTCGAGTCCAAGGATCTGAGCGGAAGCAATAAGGTATAACCTGATAGGGTTACCATACCGCTATGGTCACACGACAAAAGCCTTGTCTGGGTTGTAACTAACACCAGGAGAGTTTATTTAACACAATAATAATAATAATAATAATAATAATAATAATAATAATAATAATAATAATAATAATAATAATAATAATAATAATAATAATAATGGGTTACAGGAGTAACAAGTCCACAGCATCTACCCATTTTGCTTTGAGCCGGAATGAAACCCGCGACTCAGAACGTCAGATTCACAAACAACTTTTACTACATTGTCACAAAAGTATTTGCCATTTCTTACCCATAACGACTGCACAAAAAATGCATAATTTTGGAGACGAAAATATTTCCTATTCTTTAGTCAAATTTTTCTTGAATGTGCCGCACCTACTGACCGTAGAAGAGACCTGGTTTACTTCATCTAGTTTGGCCTCATCAATTCGTAGTGGACGATATCTGTTACTTCTAATTATATCTACTCACAAATCACAGCAATAGCTTATGCTTGGCGTCCCACTTCAGCTGAACCCGTATAGAGCTTAAACTGTCTGACCAGATTTTTCCGCTTATGTTCTCGCAATAGACCAATTTTGCGTAGCGTTACCCACCTATTTAAAAAGGTGTAATCTTCGAAGCGGCAATCAGCAGCCATCTGAGTATTCCTACACACTCAAACGTGTCTACGGCTTACAGATGTCAATAACACGTCTCTTGACTTTGTGGAAAAAGAGAAAATGCGGTAAGCGTAAAGGGGTACATCACTCAAAGTAGAAACAACCATCTGAAATAAGGATGTGTCATAGAAAGGCTTATGGTATTACAATGCAGCAATCGGCATCGGTGGGGAACAAAATAAGTATAATTAATTTTCAACTAGGTGAGGCAAAGCCTCATATAGGGAGTAAACGAACAAGGTAACCGTTGTTTCTAGAAGGTGTGGGCTCGAATTCTAAACTAGTACGGGAAACCTTACAAGATAGAAAAAAATTCTGGAATGCCATAAAACCTGCTTCGGATAGCATACAGGGAAAAGTGTGTTAAGCTTAAAAAGGGAGCTATTATGGAGTCCGGTGAGAATACAATGGCAAACGTGTTTAATAAGAATCACTCGACGTGTTCGACAACCCACACGGAATGTTCTGATAGATTTGTAATACCTGAGAACTTTCGTCGTGAAGCAACAAAGGCATAATTTTATACGTAGCGCACCTTTTACGCAACTCAAAGACATAGTCAGTTGCAGCAAAACAAATGCCATCCCAGATACTGCGAAGAGAAGGCGATGTTCTCGCTGACCCGGTTTCGTATCTGATCGATCTGTCAGTATCCATCTTGAACAGCAAAATATACTATTATTTGCCGACAGTTCGGATTTCGCCCAAAAAGCTCCACCACTGACTTGTAATGAGCTTTAAAGATTACATTCGGCAAAGTCTTGAAAATAATAAAACGGTTGATTCTCTCTTTATTGATATAAAACGTGCGTTCAATACCGTCGACATCAATACTCTAATTACCAAACTCGGAGTCTATGGTTCTGACGAGCGCGCCCAATCCTGGGTACGTTCTTTTATGTCAGAAAGACAACAAATGGTACAGATCGGGCAGATATTTTCAGATGTCACGAACATATCAGTTGGAAAGACTTAAGGGAATATCGACGGCCCACTGATGTTCAATATATTTATCAACGATATGTTTAAAGTACCAAAACGCGACCGACTAACTCTATTTGCTGATGACACCTCAGCACTCTATGTCGGCGATTCCTTTAAAAGAGGGCGAAGAAGATGATTCAGGAAGGCTTTAAACGACTGTTAGATTGGTTTGAAGCCAATGGCTTGTCCATGAATTTGCCAAGGACCGGTGTTATTCATTTCCTATCACCTAGAGGTATCCTAAGTATTAGCCATAAGGCATCTCAATGGTGAAACCATTTTGAGCATCTCTTGGAATGATCAATCAGACAGAATTCTTAGGCGTTGTTTTGGATTTCAGATTACTATTTTTGTTTACCTAGTTGCCTTGCGTAAATCTATAACGAGCGCCTCCGATTTAAAAGAGGTTTTGTAAAAGGAATGGTAAATGACAGCCACACATTTTCTTCTTCATGCCTACTCACATGTAGCATTAGCAAAAGTGTTTCTTTATAACAACTCTTTAAGCATTAGATTAGAAGCAAGTATCTTGAATGGAGTATGGTACAAGTAGTCGTTGGTGCTCAGCTGCTGATAGATATGTCGATTTGAAATGTCGGCTTAATTTAATTCGTTTCAAAGAGCGTGAGGTATGGCAGAGTTCGGTACCGAGTTATACCCACAAGTTTCGCGGCCAAATTTTCAAATATCCGCGGTCCTGAGGTGAGGGAAACGCAGCTCGCGCATTCGAGGCGGCGAGAGATAGACAACAGAGAGAACGAGCTGAGAAGCTGCAAGCGTACGAATGAGACAAGAAAGCCATCAACCGCCAGTTCGAATCAGCTGTGCTGGCTGCTTTATTATTGCAGGCAAAAACTGTTAGCAATTATCATGCACCTAGGCGCGCCAGTAACGACTGTTCTTCTACACATCTAGCTGCTGTTTTACTGATCTTGCTAACTTATCGTTCATTATACATCTCCTATAAGGTGTGTTGAGCTAACGTTTTCTAGAAAGCAACATCGAACAACAATCGGTTTGTGTTCTTTGACTGTCAAACAACTTCCCTATATATATATATACATATAAATTTATATATATATATATATATATATAAATTTATATATTATGCTTGTCACCAAAAAGGTGAACATCAACAGGTTCTAGTTTGAATACGAGTTGGTCACATGCACGGAACGTGAATTGTTTTTATGATTGGTTGGTATACCCTTCATCACTCCCCCACGTAACTAATGGGTTGATCTCGCTGATTTTCCAATGCTCGCTTCTGGTTTGCCCGCCGATATCTTTGTCCTGCATCCTGTTTCACGAGGGCGTTGATGAAGCCAGACCGGGAGCTATCAATAATCCTTGTACCAATTAATATATATATATATATATATATACATATGTTGCAAAGAATTACCGCCTTTGTCAGCACCATTATTCTATAAAGCGAGCCAAACTGCCATTGCCATCGTAGAAAGAATAATGATGATCATATTTGTCCACTGAAGTTTGAAGATGGCGGAAGATGATAGCACGACCGATGAACTGCTGTTCGATCTTCGCTGCGATGGGTCGCTGATCGACGTCGACTTCGATACGTACTCGCTGGCCTCGAACCAGCCGCGCCGCCTCCAAAAGCGACTCAAGGTAATCCAATTAATTGCCAATCTAGTATCAAGTCAATAAACTAGCAGTTTGGCTAACTAACATTGGCAGTCATAAATCATTAGTAACACATTTTTTACGAACAGGCGGAAACGTGTCGTACCGTTCGTTCATTTTCGCAAACGTATTCAGCAGAACTGCCTTAATTGAGTCTGAGATTATTGATACCTATTTGTGTGTTGACATTGGTGCCGATTTTGAGGTATATTTCCATAGGGCCACACCCTTGGCTTATCGTTTCGCCTTAAATTAAGGCACACACAGAATTTGAGACACATGTTCCCGCTGTTGATGGAAACAGGAGGTAGTGACTGCGTAAGCACGAAACCTACCCTATTTAGCAATGGACTCAAGGCTTTACAATAGCATTAATCGACTGTGATGCTTAAGGGACCAAAACAGGTGTTACGATGATGCATACGCACCAGCAGCAACGCCGAACTTGTTTCTAGTAAATGCCTAACAAATGTATGCATATGTATGAACGTAGAGAGTAAGGCGCTTCTATTAGCATCTAGGTTAGTAAAGATAATTTTTTACATAAATCGTTGGTGTTTTGGTTTACCTCTGATGACGTTACTATACCTGGCAGGCACAAATGTATACGCGCTAATGAGCATCAATTATAGGATATCCGTTACGATGCGTGACCATTTTGTGTACCTTTGTTGGTGTTGTTGTTGCTGCGTCTGCTGGTTTTGTTGTTCTTGGCTAGGAGCGCATACCTCAGCGGCCTTCACTTACTGATCAGGAGTACGGGTACTGTCATGCACAACTGCGGCAGAAAGTGAACCTGCTTGTTCACGATGTTTTCTACCCCGGCCATCTATATTTCGTCGCCTCCACCGGAACCGTAAGTATATCGAGACGCGACGACACCGAGATTGCCATTTGATGCATGTGGAGTACTCTTTTTTTGTGAGGCCAGGAGTATGTGAGTGATGACCCAGGACCAGGACACGCAGACACGGTAATCTTGGCTGAACTCACGGACAAGATGAACGACCTGATGAATGAAGATATGTCGCCATGCGACTTCCAACAGTTTGTTCCGCTAAAAAATATCTCAAAGGGAGGAGCTTCAACTTGGATGACGAACTGAAGGACACAAAGGAGGACTGGGACTTGTTACAACCGTATGAATTCTGTATAGGGAAATGGATAGCTGGACACGTGTGAACTAACCAATTTAGGCGGAACACTTGTATATTATGTCGGACAGGAATGAATTGAATCTGCTATTAATTCAAAGATACTCTTCATTACTAGCCACAACTGTCGCCCATCTCTAAACTTTTGGTTCCTGCATCTTAATGTATCCACGTGTATTACTCCTTCTGGTGAAGTGCATTTCTTTCTCTGTATAGTTCTGCAGACATCTGAATAAGTGAAAATCCGACGAGCTGATCACAGCAGACGCCACACGTGTTTATCCTCTGACCATGAGGAAGAAACTAGTGGTGGACAATGCCATTCCTATCCCAGAAAACGCAGGCAAAAATCTTGCGCGGGCGGGTTAGCCTTAATTATGGAGGTTGGCCTGGGGCGCACCAGATCTTCCACGTTTCGCCTTGCCGCAAGGATAACGTGAAACGTGGAACTTTTAGTCACAGGTAACCATCCGATTGAAATACGGATACTCATTTTGTTTGGCAAGCCATTAATTGCACTTTGCTAGACGTTCCATTTTGTGACGCTTACTCAAATCACGAGGTACCTGTTGGTTCAACTTTGACACGAAACTATGGGCACGAAGAGGAGGATGATGGTTGTGTGACAGATCCCTATGTCTATGGATAATTCGCGCGTAGTCACTCGGGGATTGTGTTCCACAGTTTCGCGAAAGCGGAAAGTTCATCCACAAGGCTTAAGTTGTCGAAACGGAATATTGCTAACCAATTGTAGCATGACGTCTTTGAAATGCTGTCCCCGCCAAATACGCTCTAAATATTTCGAATAGATGCCGCAGCAGTAAGGCCTTTTTAAAACTTAAACAAACAACGAATGGTATCATTTTACGGAACTTTCGAAGATTTTACAGCTTTTTACGCGTACATAGATATATCTTTTGTAAACACAGCAGACATCTCAGAGGCGTGGCAAGCATTTCAAAAGTACAACTGAACTTCAGTTTCTGTCCAATATATATATATATATATATATATATATATATATATTTGTTATTATTTGTCATTGAGCTTACCATTTTCAAGATTAACACGTTTTCAACACTTGAGGGTATTTTTTGGAAGTAAGCAGAAAAAGCTATATATATATATATACTTTTCAAGGAAAGAAGAGATGCGCAATGGTGCTCTGCCAGCAGACTGAAAGATGAATGCCAGGCCAGTGGTTCTTCACGTGCACTGATGTCAGATCATTAGGCTTGGGGGGTCATTAGGCTTCTGTGGGCTTGAAAGATTCACATTACCCAGATTACAGGCTGTGTATTAAGCATTCCTGCTGCTGGTTTCTGGCAAAAATATGTTATTTTCAAATAAGATAAGACACTTTTCAGAATCTGGCACCGAGAGGGGGAAATCGATTAAAGTACGAATAACGTCACATTCGGTTTTCATCGAGTGTGTCGATCCGAAGTGTGCTAAATTTGTGCTGTCTACGCGCGAACCTATTATATGTTGCAGGTGTTCCGGGCACAATACCAGCCGGGCAGCGTCTCGGAACGCAGTCCGGCGTATTCAGCGGCGTCGTCCGCTGCTGCTGGCGACACCAAAACAAGGCTACAGCCGAACCTAACGTTCGTCGACCGGGACTTTGCTGTTCTTCTCAGCCAAGATGGCCGAATCGAACTGCTCAAAACCGAGGACCGACACCTTGACAAGCCGTACGTAACACCTTCGGATCGAATCGATCGATTAGAGATAACTCGCTGGCGAGATTTTATACTCGTGCCTGCTTCCGCGGTCTCCGGATCAAATCGATCGATTATAATTAACTCGCTGGCTTGGAGTTATATCATGCTGCCTGCTTGCTTGATCTCCCATTGTATATAAAATTAGAACCTTAATACTAATAGCTATGGTGAATAGCTTGCATAACTCGCTTCAGCCCAGCTCTAGCAGATGACATCTGGAATATATATATATATAAAATATATATATATATAAAATATATATATATATATATATATATATATATATATATATAAAATAAAATATATATATATATATATATATTGACTCGATCATTTTCTTCACCTGTAGTGTTCGATCATGAGCATTTAATCCGATCGTTGTTACTAACCTAACTTTCAGGTTTGTGAAGGTATTTTCTACGGAGGTCGACGTTGTGGATGGCTTATTGCTGAGTACAGCCAGCAAAGACAACGGTTCCTCGGAAGAGGGATATCAAAAGCAGATTGACGTGCTCATCTGCTCCGTGCAGGACAACACTGCGGCCAGTGAGTACTTGAGTAGACTTTTGGTTTTGCCTCCCTATTTATGCCCTCACTATTTATTAGCGCGATTTAGATATATATAGGAGTCCACATTTGTCTGGATGATAGCCTGGTGTCCACGCAGTTAGCCTTCGAAGCCGTCCACGAGTTCTCGGTCCTAACGAAGTTTATATTAAAAAAAAATTGTTTTCCCACCTATCTCACTTTAGTAGACTGTCACAAGCGGTATTTGGTTGAGTTTCAGATGCGTATACCGGTATTGCGGACTCGGTACAGTTCGTGGCGCAGCTCGACTGGATTACGCTGCAGCTTACAAAAGCACCAACGACAACAGCAGATCCTTTGCCGCCTAGCTGGACGCTCGCCCGTCGAAGGGTCCTTTATGGGCCTAATGTGCCGTCATTCGTCAAATTCCTTTACACACCAAGGTAAAAACATTCCCTTAAGTTAAAGCTTACGTGGAAAAATGTATTGGACTGTTATAAAGGCACTGGCGCTTAGATCGAAGACATGCACAGGGTAAATATTCGTAAAAAATGAAATAATATATTTTATTTTTTTATGAACCTCCACCGTTCTCACCACCTCCTCCATTGACCAATCAAATGTTTATGACGTGTTTTTAAATCCATGTTTTGCATGCAATTATATCTCACTTTTCTTTATGCGCCAAGGAAGTAATTTTCCGTTAGATCATTTGTCTTAAACTGAAAAAGTGTCGATTTGATGATGCAGCTAGAAACTTAAAAAATTGATTAAAAAAACATGCCAATTTTTTAGAGCAGCCCAATAATATGTTTTCAAGTACAGAATTCAGCTTCGCGTGTTATTTTATTATTTCCTAGCCTTTACTTGCTAACTTGCCCGTTAATAAGCAGCGCTGTAAACCAAGGATACTTGTCAAAATTGCTGGATACTTATTGCTCCATCGTGTTCATGTATGAACTTTTTCCGGCCCTCTCGATTAGTTAACCTAAGATGTAATGCAGTGGGACAGAATATTACGGTATATATATATATATATATATATATATATATATATATATATATATATATATATATATTAGGGCTACAAAAAAGTCTTTTCGGTTTTGGCAATATAAAGAAAACGCATATATAGGAGACACGGGAGGTCTTATTTATTGATTTATATATTCTCCGCCGGAAGATACAACCACTGTCTAACGATTTACAAGGTTTTCGATTCCTAAATAATCTTCCAAATTAAAAAAAAATTCAAAATATTCATCCAGTCCAGAACGCACGTGTTCGATAGAAGTGAATTTTTTACCGCTTAAATTTTTTTTACATCGATCTGAATAGGTGGTAATCAGATGGTGTTAAGTCGGGGGAATACGGTGGATGTTCCCAAAAGTTCCCATTTTAGCCGGGAAATTTTCGAAAGGGTCTTCTTACTCACGTGGGGCCTTGCGTTGTCTTGGTCGAACAGGACACCCTTCCTTGAAATTAGTGCAGGGTACGACTGCTTTAATTTTTCGTGAACCTTTTCGAGTTGTTGACAGTACACGGCCGTATTTATCGTCTGGTTACGCGGTAAAAGTTCATAGTGCACTATTCCGCCCACATTCCACCAAATACACAATAAAACCTTGTTTTTCCCTTTGGAACTTCTATAACCACTGTTGGCACATTATATCTGTACAACAGGCATCTCCTCTTCATATACAACGATTTTAACAACTTTTTGTGAGCCTGCGTTGCACTCAGTCCATTTTAAACTCATGGAGTAAAATCGCCCGAATTTGGCATTTTTCTACCTCCATTTTGCAGCACTTTTACGAACAAACGGCTAAACAGATTTCAAAACCAGCAGATTCCCCGCTCTTTTTCACATGAAAACAACAAAGAGTGAGCCAATGATCAATGCCTAGGCGCCGGGGCGGGCGCTGTGAAAGCCGCGCAAGCGCCAATCCGAAAAGACTTTTTTGTGGACCCTATATATATATATATATATATATATATATAAAATTTTGAGTCAGGCGGTTATCTTCAAAATCCTGTGGTGACAAAATAACGTTTGTGTCCGTTTGTTATTAGGACGACTTATCTTCTGTCATGCTCGCAGGCGTGGTTCAAATTCAAGACGGATTCCCTTCAACCAGTTCTGCAGTCGGAGCCTGAACACGTATGTGTACTTCAGATACTTCTGTATATATATATATACAGATACTTCTGTATATATATATATATATATATATATATATATATATATATATATACGTCTCCATGATAATCTACACTAGTTCGTATGTGTTTTGTAGCCTGTACGTGTTTCAAGTGATATTTTTATCGAAATCGGTTAATTTCTCTAATAAGCCTCATCGGCTAAACGAATCCATGACCCATGCCAACCTGCAAGAACTAGTATCTTTGTAGTATTTCCGAGTATGTGCTTGCTTGTGTGGCATATCGATTTGTTTTGTGATTTCGTGCAGGATATATATATATATATATATATATATCGGCAAGTTGATTTAATTGCTTTGTCCGTTACAATTGTAGACATTGTCCCTATACCACCTGTGCGCCAGTCACCGGCCAGATTCAGTCCTAAAAATAATACTGAAAACATCTGTATGCATTTTAGACTTTTGCGCTTTTTCAATGGAGCCGCTCAAATTAATATTTGAGAGGCCTTGAAATTATAGACAAGACCCTTGTTACTTCCGTGTCAGTAAGTTAGAGAGAGTTGTTAACAGTTCTCTGCTTTCTAGGCTATTGCGCTTTTCTAATAGAGCCACTCAAATAAATATATTAGAAGTCTTGTAATGATGGACGACCCCATGCTTCGGTTTCATTTAGTTGAAGAACGTGACGCAATCTTTTTTAAGTAATGCATAATATGATTTAACAATTTACCATTTCATTTGTACTCAGCTAAGCTCAAACAATCTAAGAGAACGTCTGAAGAGTCAATACGCCTGTGCTTAGCACTTAACGAATATTTTGTTGCATTTCTAAACGTTCTAGGAGAAGGAGGATTCTTCGCAAGAGACTGCGCCTGCTTACGAATATCTGCACACTGACAGCGAAGTCGTCATTGTTTGTCCGGTGCAGACAGGGACAACGAAAGACGAGGTTAAAGTAACCCTGACGCCCTCTCACATTAAGGTACTACCACGACGGTTTCTGCTCTATTATCTCTTTTTCTCCTTGCCAATAGTTAAATATGGAATACGTTCAAATTAATAATGCATTTAATTGATCGAGTAGTAATTGTTAGAGCATGTATGATTCAGCATCATAGCGTCGATTCCCATATACCGACATATTGCAGTATAGTAGGTATAGAACCAACGCACAGGGGTCGTCAAGCTCGGCTGCTGTACGCTTCTAAGCTTAGCACAAAGAAAACTATCCGTAACAAGACGTCGCGCAGAGATGTTGGAGGCGCCCCAACATCTCCTTGCAAAGAAGCACAATGCGTTTACATCATAATGCCAGATAATGACAACTCAAACGGAAGTGATGCCGCACATGCTTCTCTAGTTTTGGGTGACCCCAACAGGGTCACATGCTCTGTATGTAAGCGTGTGGTGCACAAGGAGGGATCTTGTCAGACATATATCGACTAGACACGCGGATCCTACCGAGCTCCTACGGAAGCTCTCAGGATATGATAGCATCAGTCAATGAATATACGGAAGCTCTCCGCTCAAAGCATCCGCGTGCTCCTCGGGATCTCTTCATGCCCACACCTTCGGCTATCACACTGCCTTCTTCCTCAACCTCGCGTGACGAGATACTGAATGCCACAGAGATCCTCAGCACAAGTTCAGCTGCCGGCCTCCTGCATTTTATGAGGCCTCGTCTGTTGCAGGACCTGTTTTGCACTGGGCAGCACAGTCGATCGACTAGCTGATGCCATACCCCTGGAGGTACAGAGGTGGCAGTCCACTGTGCCCGTGTGTGTTTGCAATCGCCCATAGTGCCAACGGTGACAGTAAAACTGGAGTTTCAAAATGCTTTCAAAAACGTTCGGAGAGATAATTTGCTTCGAGCTGTCAAGTCGTGGACACCCTTACTTTTTTGCCAGATGAACCTGGCCTATGGGGAATCATCACAAATGGTCATGCCTTATAACGAATTTTTTTTAGCAGACTTTAGTAGGTTTTGGAAAAATAACTTAGTCGTGCCCCACTAATGTCGTTGTGGTGATCCTGTGGACGCGTTGGCCCACCGTGACCTATTATGCGTCTTGAGTGCAACCCAACGAGTGGATCACTCCGCATTTAATTACACGTTTAGTCGCGCACTGAGATCTGCCGGCTGTTTCATGTGTACTGGAACCCCCCTATTTAGAGGGCAAAGAGAGAGGAAAAAGACCAGACGGTCTCACTCTGACCCCCACTGGGCGTGCCCGCATGCTGTTACCGACTGTAATAACTGTAACCGACTCATTAGCCCTTCGATGCTTGGTGCAGGCGCGGACCGAGCAGGTTATGCTTTCAGGTTAGCAAAGGCTAACAAATGCAGAATATACTCTGGCGTTGGTTATCCGCACCTGCACTAAGCATCGAAGAAGCACTCCGGGAGACTCGAGAGCATCCGAATTCTTGTGTCAGAAGCTGAGACTTGATATTCAACGATGAAATACGGCATTTGTTTAAAGCACATTGTTGAACTGGGTTAATCCTGGGTTAGGTAACCCGCTACAAGTAATTGTTACCTATATGTATATATATATATATATATATATATATATATATATTGGGTGCTCAGTTCATATTTTGTTCCACTCTTTGCTGTTTATGGATATATTTTTACATAATTTTTCGTATGGGCATGAATAAATCTTGCATCCTCATTGTGAGCTCTGCTGAACTTTTGGGTGTCTCATTCTCTACGTTTATGCTCATGTACATAATCATATCTAAATTAAGATTGGGCTTTACATAGCTTGCTACAATCTTGGACTCCGCTAATATTGATTCGATTTTACAGATTGTTATCCGAGGTGCGACCATACTTGAAGGATCATTGCTTGGGCTCGTCTACGCTGGATCGTGTACGTGGTCTATCATCGACTCCAACCTTGAGGTCAGCTAACTTTTTTATGGTGCTCCAAAATATATAAAAACATTGTTATTTGCCCGCTGCGCTTAAAGTAAAGACCTGACATGTTTACGTTAATTGGGGTTCTGTATACTTCTATAGGAGCAATCTCTGCCAATAAAGAGTGTTTAGGAAGAGCATTTGCACTCTTTGAAAGTTTTCAGCAACAGTTTCAGATGTTTTTTGCATGTTCGGACATAAAGAGTAGCAACATCATCAGCTGATAATCAGCGACCATGCTTTTACCTACCAGGTTTGTTCTGAGGAAACCTTAGATATCTCAATGCAATGGCCGCTTATGCTGCCGCTCTAAGCGCCCTTTTTGTTTAAAAAAAGTAACATGTATTTAGGCATACATGTCAAGCAAATTATAAATTCACATTATTTGGATATGCTCTCTCACTCATCATAAAATGATCTATACTTCTGGATAGTTTATGATAAAGTACCTAGTAATACTGTCGTGACTTGAATAAGATAAAAGCTAAAGTTAAGGCCTACCATAGCTTAAATTTACAGGCCCCTAATAACGGCTTCCGAGAGAGTGCCAATAGAATATGATTTCGTAATCGTAGTTTCCTCGTTTCAGAACAACATGCTTATGGGTAGACAGTGAAGTGTGGCTTATAGAACACCAAAGGAAAACGCCATCAGCAGCTTGCTAGCATTATGATGTAGGGGACGGCTCTACGATATAGCAAGTTATCAAATAATTTGCGTATTCTAGATTATATATCTTGGGTGGAAAGTGGTACCTCCCCACTTAAGGACTTCTTGGGACAGCCAGGGGCCTGGTAATTGTCGAGCCCGGTGGCGTGGCGCATTCGCGTGCGGCTTGCGACCGGAGGAGACACATAGGTGCACAAGTTCGAGCCCCACCGTTGCACGTTTGCATTTATGGGGTTCGGCTCACGAAGCAATGCGAAAGCTGTCCCATGGACGTTAAATGTTGGCTGAGGGTCAGCCGGAGAGAGTTTAAGGGGACTGATAATTGTCGGCTCGAGTTCTAAAGAATCAATTAGTTATGTGGTTAAGAGCGAAGCTCTGATTACGGATTGGAGGTCCAATCTTTTTAGACAATTTTTTAAAGAGCAGGGCCTTGAGAGCAGATTTGACTTGATTAGAAGCGCGTTTCTTCAAAATACACGGAATCAAAGGGCTTTCATTAATTGTGGAACATTGCTCAACCTTGTAGCATTTGCCACAACTGCGTGCATGTGGACCGATGAGTTTAGAAATACAATGACTATTCTGACGCGGGGTCAGAATAGTCATTGTGTTTCTTAAAAATATACATATTCTGCCGTTCAAACACCTTCAATATAATGCTCTAAGCTTAAAGGCTTCAAGGTTTAAGTAAAGGTTTTGACAACGGCGGAGTGCTATACTAGTTGGGTTAAACCGTTGGTATCTCTAAAACTTTTCGTCATATTTTGCATTTGAAGTTTACCGTAGATTAATTTGGGTGAATATTAACGGATATTTTTGTTTGCCGTTGTTTCTAGGTCACTTTGATGAAGTGCAGCCCTGGTCAGTGGGATGGCGTCGTTCAGGGTGACAGTAGAGGCAAAAGAGTATTTGATCCTGCCCAAATCGAAGAGGTGAGTCAGCTATGCTCGTAAAGCATTATTACATAGACAGACCAAAGAAGGTCTGTCCATGCAGTACTTATTTCCATCGATTACCATGGAAGTGCTTGGTCTAGTTAAAATGTTTAGAATAAAAATACATTTTCAGAATAGCTTATGTAGATCTCTGGATACACAGAAATGTCGTAAACTAGTCTGAACACAATAAATCATTTATTCATATTGCTACATAATGACAATATTGAAGACGACGATTACTATCACTGTTGCTTCTGAATGGAGCAAAATACGATTTATAAGTAGTCTCAAGGTCCTTTAGATCTTCGTTAGCCGAAACGCAATCTCTAATAAGGTACACAAGAATGTGTACCTTGTTAGAGATTGCGTTTCTCATGCAACAGGCAAGTTCTGTCATTCGTAAGTTCTAAGTTATCTCTGTTTGTTCCTTCCGGTCGCAGATAAATGAGCGACTTAGTCAATTCACGGAGTCCTGTGAGGGCAGTGCAAACGATTTTAAGAGCGGAAAGGAGTTCAACATAGCCAACGATGAGGACGAGTGTGATCATCAGTCTGAGAACCACTCTCTTGAATTGTTTAACGGGGATACCCACAAAAGGTGAGCAAACGAAGCTGATGGTCCAAATAGCTGTAAACTGTTTGTATATGTAATATATGCATGGAAAACGGAACAGAGTAAGGGGGATGGCCATCAACTCAGTCATTAGGGGTTTCGGGGTCAACCCCAATGCGACACATACCCTTTCGAAGCGATTTTGCCTAAATCTCTAGATCTTTTTAGACGCTGACATTTTAAGGCTTTTCACTAAAACTAGTTTCCTTGCTCACAAAGAGTTTAGTCTTTCGTTACGTTCAACAGATGTTGTTTTTAAGATTGATGAAATGCATCATAAGCTAAAGAACACAAGACAAACTAAGTATTCAGCCTTAATTATAACAATTTCATGGAAGAATATTTATTTACTAATTACTGGTGGTAACAATAAATAACTGGCACTAATTGTCACGATTTGTATAACCGAATTAGTCTAAATCTACAAATCTAAGCAATTATAGCTTCTAAGTAAGCATGTATCGCGTCGGGAGTGAATCTGAGACTCCTAGGTACTCGTTCATCTCGGGGCTTTGCTCGCCGCCCTAGCGGCTTTTGCTTGCCTGGCGTGACGTATGTCACTACAAATTTACAGTACTAGCGGGGGATTTTAATGCGAGGTTGGATAGGGGTAATCTGGAGCGAACTGAAGCATTTTTAGATATTATAACGGAGGTAGGATGCTGGTTAGTCAGCGAGCCAGGCCTAAACACTTTTGAATGTAGTACTGGGGCGTCAGTAATTGACGTTTTTGCCACCGACGGAAACGCAGAGGATATAATATTTTTGGGAGAAAATACATCATTTAGGGAAGGGGCGGGGCTTAGAAGGCATATACCGATGGGGATGGCATTCAAAGTTAGTAATAGTAGGGAGTATAGCCGTAGGCCGGGGACCGGGACAAGACTAGATAGAAAGATCTTCTTAGAGGGAGTGGGGGAAGTGTGCCCACCAGGGGAGATTCAAATAGAGTCATATGAGCGTAAATTGACGAATCTGATAAAAGGTGCATTGGTTCCTCGCCAAGAACGAAAAGGAAGGCCCTGGTTCAACGATCGGTGTAGAGCAGCGAAAGATGCCAACAGACTCACTAGAGAATATGTGAAGATGCTTCCTGTATTAAGGCCGTTCGCAAGTATGGTAAAGAAAATGACACAAAAGGCATACAAGGAAGAGAAACAAAAATATTGGGAAAGTCAGGAGTGGGCGCTGTTGCAAGAAGCAGAGAAACAACCGCACAAGTGGCTAAAACAAAAAAGAAAACGGCAGTGCCCAGTGGAGACTGGGCGATTAATTAAGCACTTTGCTAGTGTGCTGCAGGGAGCCGATACTACCCCAAAGGAAATAACATTATTCAACGGGCCTTGGGACGAGGAAACAGAACGTGCACGGGAATGGGTAATTCGACCAGTCACAATCGAAGACGTTGTCAGGGCAATTGAAAGGGCGCCTAGAGGCAAAGTTGCCGGGAACGATATGATACGAAACGAGCATTTAAAGCAAACGCTGGCACTCGCTCCATGCTGGAAAGCTTTATTTGACGAGTGCCTAAAATCCGGGGAAGTACCAAAAGCGTGGAAGGAAGATACCTTGATTGTCATACCAAAAGGAAAAGGCATAGAAACTGAGCCGGAATCTTGGAGGGGCATAACACTTAAGAGTTGCCCCTATAAAATTTTCTCGGGAATAATATCAGATAGACTAGAGCATTATCTCGAAACCAGAAACGCAATACCAGAAGAACAACATGGGTTCAGAAGGTCGAAGTCGACCCATACGGCCCTGCGCCAGTTGCTGGCAGAAATTTGGGAAACTCTATCGGAACCTAGAAGACCGTTATACGCAATATTTATAGATCTTAAAGCTGCCTTTGACTTAGCGCCACGAAGTAGGATTATAGAAAAGTTAGCCTTGGAGGGAGTTCCGTATCGCTTACTAAAACTTTTAAGTACTATTCGTGGGGAGACTACAGTATACATCGACAACGGTATGGGGATTGTGGGAAGAGTAAAGCAAACTACAGGCGTGGCCCAAGGAGACGGACTTAGCCCGTTGCTTTTTCGGTACTATTGGGAGGGCTACCTAACCGGGTGAGGCAGGGGTGGACCCGAGAGTGGGCAAATACATTAATGTATGCAGATGACATTGCGATCTATGGCAGGAGTTTATTTAGGGTTAAGCAGGGACTAGAGCGGCTAATCGAATATATGGACGAGATGGGACTTAGTATTAACTGGCAAAAGACAGTAGCAGTAAAATTTCGAAGAGGAGGTCGATTGGCGAAAGACGATGTTCTTCGAGCCAGGGGTAATACAGTAAATTTGGTAAATAAATTTACTTATTTAGGGGTCACTATAACGTCAAATGGTAGCAGTTTTCGAAAACATATTGAAACCAGAGTAGGAAAAGCCATTAGAGCGGCAGCAGCAATTAAAAACCCGCAAATGTTGTCAATACATACCGCGTCCGCCCTTTTCAAGATTAAAATAGAACCAATAGCAACATTTGGTGTATCACTTATATGGGAGAAATTAAGAGAGGCAGATCTACAGTTACTAGATAGAGTTCGATTTTTCTTCATGAAGCGGGTTTTGGGGTTAGCTAACTCTTGTAGGAATAGAATAGTTCATATATTAGAAGGGGGGGCTCTAATGACACAGGAATTACAAGTAAAATGGGGTTTACCTAAGACGACGGCCTTCGTGGCCTACACTATGAAGTGGGGGGAAAAATTAAAGGATATAGACATAGGAATATACACGACGATAGCGATGAGGAGTACAACCTGGCGAGCAGCCGGATATAAGAATAGGCATCTCACTACGGCATTTGCAGCCCACGGGTTCCATCACGTATTATGCAGCACACAAGAATTCCACAATCCTCAGGAGTGTTGTAGGTGCGCGAGATGCTTAGGCCATTGTGATAGATACCACGCCGCAGCATGTCCAGCAGTGCAATCAATAGCGGAACTCGCAAGATGAGGGAAGATCCGGTGACGCAGAAAAAACACTGATTCAGATCGATGTACTTATTTAAAATTTACCCAACCTGGGTGTTAATAAAACATAATAAATTTACAGTACATTTTACAATATCACAATACAGAGTGCAAAATCTGATATGTGCAAGGCGGTAAGCTATTGCGTGTTGTTAAACGAATATCTATCATTTAGTTCACCAATATTGATACTGGCACATATCAAACGAATGTTAGTGTAGGTCAAACTTACGTTGCTTTATCTTGGCTTGCGCGGTTTCTGTGTGCACCTGCCAGTTGCACAAGAAACGATTTTCTTGCGGATTCCTGGTTAAAACTAACGTCTTTCATATCCAGTCTAATCATTTAAAAAGTGATTGTGTAATGACTTTCAAAACCGTCGCTGAGACGATGCAGGTTAATAATAAACTTTGGCAAATTTCAAAGCGGGAGCGTCAAATTCGTGTTCCATCATTTTTACGTGCTGTTGCATACATGGTTATAGCGATATTCCAGACATATGCTTAGCTTTAATTCTGCCAAATTACTCTTTTAAATATTGCACGCAAATATATATATATATATATATATATATATATATATATATATTGGGTAGGACAGAAATTATTATCGTTTCTGCAACTTTGCATTCAATCTTAAAATTGAACTAGTAAACCGATTTTATTTATTAAAAAAATATCTTCATTGTTAGCCACAACTCTCCTCATCTCTGAGGTAGACTATTGAGTCGTATAGCAATGTATTCTGGTTTCTGCATCTCGATGAATGTCTGTTTTTTTTTTTCAAGAGTTTTTACTGATTCCGATAAAGTGAGTTTATTTGTCTGTAGAAACTTCTGCAGACATCTGAATAGGTGGTAGGCCAATGCGATGACCTGTGAGTATGGCAAATGCGGCAAAATTTTCGAAGTGTGCTATCTTGCGGAGGCTGGGTAATATATCTTGGTGAAAGATAACGCCCTTTTCATTCGCTGACTGTGTAAAAAAAAATCGGTCTAGTTGATCACAGTAAACACCCGCTTGGCCACTAGGAAGAAACTTGTGGTGGACGATGGCCCATTGGCCCATCCAACTAAATAAAGAGTCCTTTTGGCGTCTCCTGAGAAGGTTAGCCTGGAGCGCATCAAAATCTTGCACGTGACACATTGTCGTAAAAGACTAATTTTTGTCATAAGTAATAATTCGATCCAAACACGGACTCTCGTTGAGTCCGGCAAGCCAAGGAGAGCAGCATTTTGCTAGATGCTACATTTTGTTGAACTTGTTCAAATCACGAGGTACCATTGGTTTAACTTTGACACGAAACAATGGACTGATAATGATTGTGTGACAAACCCCTAAAGCTAATTCAGGCGCGATCATTCGCTGATTGTATTCCACGTTTTGCACAAGAGGTCGTCCTCGAGGCCTTCCAGAATGCAGCAGCAAGACTATTTTTGAACTCATACCAGATCGCCACCCGTGACTGAACTTTTCTGCTTTCCATTTCGATATAATTCTAAGGCCAAAAACAACTTTACGAAGCTCTTAAAGATTCTGCAGACTTCTGCGGTCACATCTCTATTTCGTAGAGACAGCAAGATTTTCTGAGGCGTGGCATTTCAAAAATACACATAACATTTCCAGTTAGTTTTGACTGGACTAATATATATATATAGAAGCCGCTAGCACGACGCAGCAATGTTCAATTAGAGAAAAAAGCGTAACTTTAATGTGTGTTTGTGTTTAGAGTGGCGTACTCGAACTTGCTGAATCATCAGGTCATAACTCAAATTCCAACTACCGATGGTCCCCTGCTCGTGCTGCGGCACGATGTCGACGGTATTGTCTGGAGATTTGACATGGACGACGAGGTAAGTTCAAATTCTTCGAAGTTCATTCGAATAGTCGGCACGTATTGATCTTCTAACGACAATTTCACGACAGTGAAACACCCTTGAATAACTGCTAGCTATTATGATCACTAATTACAACAGTAATTGTGTTCTGCTTCAAACGGAATACAATAGAATAGATAACGCCTTAGTTCACTGAATGAACGGTGGAACGAGGGTGGGGTGCATGGAGGCCTGCAAAACCGTCTTGCTTTGCGATTCTTTGGCACATTGTTTCTAAATAAAGTTGACACCGACAAAAGGTTAACAGCACTCGGCTCGGTATTGCATCTTCTACAAAGGTTTCCTCAATAATGAAACAATAGGACTGCATGTTTATTTATTTAGATGTATATTTGAGTAGACATCTGATATGTGCAGAGAACGTAAGAGCTATCAACATTAACACATCTAGGTCCCGCGTAACATTTGGAGTAGGCAGTGTTGAACCCCGTTGATCGAATTGCCCCAACATATAGGTGATTCCGTTTCTGAGGCCGCTGTTATATTGCAGAATTTTTATTAAGTTGAAAAGAGTACGTTTAATGTACGAGTAGTGTGAAAGACGGGGGCAGGACACATAGAACCAAGCAGGTAACGATGTGCACTGTATGTGTCGTGTTGTTCGCTGGTATCCGCAGGGTCGTCTCTTGTACAGGCACGTGACGAGTCTGCACGCATTCGGCTATATCAACGCGAGCCATCCAAGCAGCTCGTTTGTCGTCGCCTATTCGCCATCTTGCGCTCAAGACGGTCCCTCCAAAGCCGCTTCGACGGCTGCATCAGACACCGCCGCAAATAATAGTCCAGCTCCTGGAGGTGCAGCACCTCCTCCAAGCGGCGTATTTGCTGGCATCGTGCACTGGTCGGGTCAGATCAACATTTTTATCTGCCCGCAGAAGAACGAGCATACGAAGAATGTAAGCGTTTATATATATATATATATATATCAGTTTAGTATTTTTATTTGTCGGCAAAGGAGGAAACACGCAAAGAATATATGTTTTTGTCACTGCGTTTTCTAATGTATTCGTATGCAAAAAGAAAACTGTTCGATGGACTTGTCGTGGGATGAACTTCGTGACTTGTCACAGGATAAACAAGAGGTGCGGTCTTTAGCTGGGGTCACGTGGAGCGTCTTCTGGGGTGCACAGTTAATTTTCAGTACGCGTATGACATCAATGATTACATATGGTCTGATATTTTCCCTATGTCTGTGGATAGATGGTACTCGGCACCAGATAATACGTGACACGCTCGACATTCAACAGAGGTACAATGTCGGGCGTGCCGCACGCGAACTAGTAGTGATGTAGGGATTCCTCTCGTCGTTAGTGCTCCGGGGCGAAACTTAGGGGAGAGAGGGTTAAGGTGTCAAAAGTGTGCCTCGCTAGTGAAACGTGTTTAATAAAGGCCTGCATACTTTTCTTGTGGATTCCACCGCCTCCGTGCATATGGACGTTCTGCGATCTGCCCTTTTTCATGCAGTTTGCGCACCGAGCGAAACAGTACTGCGTGGACGTCAGCTCGCATCATCCGCGAGGAGCTGCCGCGATGGAAGGCGCTTTATTTGTTCTCACCGAGGATTGTCTTCACGTCATCGAAGTCGACTGAATAGAACTCGCCGAGCAGTACCGTTGTTGGGCAAGTCGTATGGCCGTCTCTACTCGCCACTGTCGAATCACGCCAACATTAAGTTGGTCACCAACATGGAAATAAACTTCCTAGAAACATTGCTTTCTGTCTCGTGTTTAAAGTATGTGTATCGTGCATCTTTCTCTCTATAATATATACGCGAAGCTAGAAGTAGTACACTATGAACGAACATTCTGAAGAATGTTGTGCTTATGTGTATATTCTAGTTCTGAGAAGGTTATTTTATAAGTTCTTTATTTATATCATGTTTGTGTAAAATTTGCCAGGCTACGGCGCGCATAGCTTTCTACGCAACATCGAGTACCCAATGATTGCATTGTTAAATTTAAACAGTTGCATTATTTGAGCGAGCTATTTTGCAAATGTAGTGCTACTCGCGTAGGCAACTTTCGATTATACGCGTCCGTTGGCCGTATATCCAATGGCTTGATCCTGCTTTGCTTTTAGCTTATGTAACTAAGTAGGACTGCGTACGCACAGGCACATTCGCATCATAAAAAAACCCACTTTGGGCAGGACTGGTTACTGAGCACCTACACTTATGTCATATCATCGTCAGGCTATCTTGAGAAAGGGCTAGCGTCTCGAAATCCGACGGTTTATCCTCCAAACAGCGAACTGCGTGGATAAAAAGTGATGTGTCTTGGTTTAAAGGATTTAAATATGGGAAGTGGGTGTAGCTCACTTCGGCCTAATTTCACGGACGTTTGGAAGCAACCTTTTCTCAGACAGGATCTACGAAACCGGATTATACAGGTACTTGGCTAGGCAATATCACGGTCATCATAGTAATGCGACAACACTTATTGGTGACATTCTGTAGATATACCTTAGCGCTTGTGTCATTCTCTCTGCTGACGCCAGCACATCTGAGAGAACATTCTACGGCTTTAACTCCTGATGGTAGATTAGTTGTTCTGCTCCATGAAAAATGCTTTATGCTGATACAATTCTGGAACTTCACTTTAAGCGTGAGTTGTAAGTTTAGTAAATCCGGCTTTCCGTACTAGTGATATGCTTTTGAAACTTGTATAAGAATAACAAACCTAACGAATGTTTTTTTTTAGCTGAGAACCAATTACATTTGTTAGAAGTAAAGTTCACACAATACAGAATATAGAGTTTAATCCTTTTGCTAACAAAAGCTTTTACAGAAAAAAAGTGTCAAAAAGTTGATAAATTAGAGTTCGCAGAACATTGCTCTTATTAGCAACATCTGTATATCTATACTAAATTGATGGCTCTCAATAAGGCCGCGCGCAAACATTCCGCTAAAATCGTTGTAGTACACTTTCTCTTTAGACCAGAAAAAAGCGACAACCGACTAAAACGCCGACGACAGACCGCCCGTCAGCGCCGCGCCGAATCCGGACACGTTTCTTTCCCTTGCCGTTAGCGGGCGCCTCTATCGGGGTGGGGAAATGTCGTCGTAGCCGCCGCTACCGCCATGTAAGCAAGATCATCACTACTGTCATCATCATTGTCTTTGTTTTTGCCGTCGTCGTCGTCTGCAACCGTGGCGCCAGCGGCGGGATTTTACCGCTGTGGCGGGCTGAGGAGGTGGCGCGGAAACGGCGCGTCAATCACCATATCCAGCAACAGCCGCAGCGGCAGCAGCAGCAGCATCAGAACTACAATAATAATCGTTCATAGAGAGAGGCTGTAAATACCCAGCCAGGCCGGCAGGTTAGTAGGCAGTGTCGTATCTGTCGCCGGTTATCCGTTAGTAGTGGTATTTGTTGTTGTTCTTCTTGCTGTTGTTGTTGTTGTTTTTGCTGTTGTTGTTGTTGTGCTACCTGTTGTTGCTGCTGTTAATATTGTCGTCTGTCTCCTTCGCTCCTCTCTTTCTCCCTGCTTTTCACGTCCGATTTATCTCTAACTTCTCCCTCTCACATTCCCCAGCCGTTGTTTTCTCGATTTCCCTCTCTCTCTCTCTCCATATATATATATTTTAGCTCTCACTTGTTGTATTGACGACAAAGAACGACAACGACAGAATCGGCTATATTCGTCTGTGTTACGCCAGTGGCGCCGCCGTTGCCGCTTCCGTCATTGTTGTTGTTGTCGCTTGCCGTCCTCGTAGACGTCGTCGCCGTGGTCGTCGTGGTCGTCTGCCGTCGCCGTTGTTGCCGCCAGTGTCGCTGCCCGGCCTCCGAAGCGCTGCTGTCAGCGACCGACCACCGCTGCTGCTGCTGGTCGAACTACTGTGTTCCAACTAACTAACTAACTGCACAACCTGCAACGACGACGACGCCGACAAATACTACTACTACTGCAAGACTCGGTCGGTCGGATCGGGTCGAATCATCATCATCATCCATCCTCGTAAGTCGTCAAAGTAGTCCTTCATCGAACATCACCGTGTCGTCAGCGTAAATATCGTAGTCATCATCGAACATCATCGTGTCGTCAGCGTAAACATCGTAGTCATCATCGTGGTCATCGTTGTTCGAGGTTCGTTGTCGTCATCATCCATCTATTCCCCCCGCGCCCCTCCCCGCCCCACCAGCGCCAACCCAACACCAGCAGAATCAGCGTCAACACCACCAGAATCGGCAGCATCATCGCCATCGCCACCACCACCACCAACATATCTAGCTCCTCCTTCTCCTGCGGCTCCCCGTGTCTCATCTCGGCTCGGTAACTGCTGCTGTTGCTGCTTGATTGAGGTAGAAACACTCCTCCCCCGGCTGCTGCTGCTGCCGCTGCCATCGTTTCCACCATCACCACCACCGCCTACCGGCTTACCCCTCTCTCTATCTCTCGCTCTGTGTGTGTCTACCTGTTGCTTTTACAGACCCCCGCCTACCGGCTTACCCCCCCTCTCTCTCTCTCTCTCTCTCTATCTCGGTGTCTACCTGTTGCTTTTACCGAAAGAGTGCCACTGGCTGACTGCTTGACTGACTGGGTAGATCATCGTCTGTTTGTCCACACCATCCATCCGTGTGTCGGTCTATCCGTTCCTTCATCTCTCCGTCGTCGACACACGAACGGACGGACCAGCCCGACGGACTTACCTACCCAGCAACCAACCAACCGACCTCGTACGCTGTAGCGTTGTTAGCTCGACATCGGCGTTCGCCCGGTTATATATCGTTCGCCCGTTCATATATCCGTCCGTCCGTTCGACCGTTCGGCCGACCGTTCCTCCGCAATTGGAAGGAGGAGGCTTCGATTGTCGGCTCGTTGGCTGTCTACGGCTCTCGACGGTGGTTGGCAGTGGATCACTCACACTGGCTGGTAGCGGGCGGCTCGGTGGTGTCTTTCAGCCCAGCTAGCTCAACTCGTGCGACTGCTCGATCTATCGATAGTGATCGGTTTGGCTGGCTCGGTTCGGTTGGCTCTGCCAACAACCTACACTCAACGGTTGACGGTTCGGTGCTGCTTGACGGTGATAAACAAACGTCAAACAACAGCAACAACGGCAACAGGGAAACTTAGGGAAAAATAAACCGACGACGACGAATTACCTCGCCGACGTCAAATCGTCTTCTTCATCGATCCTCGCCGTGGTCGGTGTCCCCGTTGTCATCGGCATCATCACCGTCGTTGTTGTTGTTGTTCTTGTCGTCTTCTTCCTTGGAATCTGTCTGCCGGTGGTGCTTGTTCGTGCCTTTTTGTTGTTGTTGTTGCTGCTACTGTCGGTGTTGTTGTTGTTGCTACTTCTGCCGGTGTTGTTGTTGTTGCTACTTCTGCCGGTGTTGTTGTTACTGTTGCTGTATTTCTCTCCATAGTAGTTACTGTTCTATCGTTCTTCTTGTACGATTAGCTCGTTAGCAATTGACACTGACTCGCCGATTCGTTTTGCGTAGATTGCTTTTGTAGCGTGCATACGAACATAGTATCGATTCACTTTACCCCCGTACAAACTATCGATTCACCCTCCCCCCCCCCTGTACGCGTATTACCGATTCACCCTTCCTCCCCTGTACGCGTTTTTCCGATTCACCCCACTCGTCATAGTGGTACGTACTCAACCGTCCTCGTTGTGCCTTTCCGTGCGTGGCGCCTCAGTGTACGTGTTCTTCTCTTCTCCTCCATCTTACTACTGCTGTTGCTGCTTCATTCTCACGTCCTTGAACCTCATTCTTTGATCCTCATCTTCTCTCATTCCTTTGTTCTTCGTAGCTTAGTCTGTCTAGTCTACCTACCTGGAGGATCATGTGCTCTTCGACATGATCGGCGACACGACACTTCCGCCTATCCTGTTCTGTCCCATCTATCTATCTAGCTGGCAAGATTGACTCTTCTAGCCGTTGTCTCGCTTCATTCTACTATAACTAGATCTACTAGTACTGCTACTACTACTACTACTTCTAAGTAATGACTTCGGGCTGATACTAAGCCAAAGTTTAACGTCCACGGAACTGTTTTTCACATTGCTTACTACTACTACTACTTCTACACTACGCTACCTTGCGACCCTGCTAATTGCTAGAATTCCTATTCGTTTTTGCCTATTACTACTGCGCCTACCCTGGTTTGACTGCCATTCCGGTGGTACTACCCTGGTTTGTACTTGCCCACCACCACCACTACCCTTCTCCCCAAATCATAATACCACTCATATTTAGCCGCTTTTGATAGCTATTACTGCGACTACTACTACTACTACTACGGAAAAGAGTGGTGAGTCAGCGTGTCAGTGTGTGACGAAGCTCCTCATAGTTCATATCGGCGAACTTTGTGTGTTTTTGCTGCTGTGGCTGTTGGCGCTGCTGCTGCTGCTGTTATTCAGGTGCATCAGGTCAATACCACACAAGGTGCGTGCGTCGTCGCAAGTTGTGGCTGTTCCAGAGAGACTTTCGGAGAGACTTTCGATGTTCGTCGTCGTCGTCGTCTCGTTTGTTCGTGGTCTGTGCCGAGTCAATCGTTAACCACAACAACCACAACAACAGCAGCGGCAAGAACAACAACACTAACCGTCACCACCACCACTGCTGTGCCATCGGAACAACAACCTCATTGGAACCTCACCGGCGGTGATCGATATAGATATATAGATAGCAGATAGATTGTTGTCTCATCCCATCAGCATCCGCGTAACTGCAAGGTAAGTGAAAGTCATCTCGCCGATTGTGTGCCACTTGATGTTGAAGTTGTGATGCGTCACTCTCTTCAGCCAATATTTCTTTCTTTTCCCCCCCCCCTCTCTCTCTCTCTCTCTCTCTGTGTAAGACAAGTTATGTCAAGGCAGCATTTCCGACCACGACAACAACAACAACAGCAACAATATCTACTACTACTACACCTACTATTATAACTTTATCATAACTTTAACAACAGTTATGATAAAGTTGATCCAACAACTTGATCCTGTTGTGGACTGTCCGTTTTTTTACCACTCGAAACAGAAATTACAGAGAGGGAGAGTCTGGCGGCAGCAAGAGCAGAAGAAACAGCAGCGGAAAGTCGTTTCGCCTCGTCAACGGTTTTACGTTGACGAGGCGAAAAGACTTCGTCGTTGTTGATACTGTTGTTAATGTTGTTATTGCTGTTGGTGTTGCTGTTGTTGTTGTTGTAGCAGCAGCAGCAGCAATTGTTGTTGCCTCTATTGTTGTTATCGTTCGTATTGCTATTCTTGTTGCAATGATGATGAACGGAGGGACGGCCGGAAAGACAGACCGACCGACAGACAGACAGACACCAACGTCCGAGTGGACGTATCCGACCTGGTTATTGATCGAGCTGCTGAGCGAGCGACGAAGGTGACGACGACCTCCTTGACCTCGTATGCTTTTCCTTCTCCCCGACTCCTCCTCCACCTTTTCCTTGGAGGTTTGTGTGCCGCTCTCGTTGTCGTCGTCGTCAACGTCATCTTTGCGTTTGACGTTTCTGTTGCGGCGATCCTCTGTAGCGCGACAGAATCAGCGGCGGCGGCAGCAGCAGCAATAGCAGTAGCAGAAACACCAGTGACTAGAATTCCTGCCAGGAGGTCAGCAACAACAACAGCGGCAGTTCGGCCAGACCCGATCGATATACAGGCCCTGTGTTCTGTGAGTGTATTGATCAGAGAAGCGTGGAGTGGGGCAAGAAGGAGAGCAGGAGCTGAGAGAACGAGAGAGAGAGAGGGCATAGGTAAAATATATCGGTAGAGAGGGATAATCAGAGGGAGAGATAGAGATATAGATATATATATATATATATATATATATATAGAAAGGGGGAGATGGGAGAGAGAGGAGCTTTGGGAGATCGGAAGGAGCCAATCCGTCGTTGTTGGTTGGTGCCAGCAACAAGAGTGGTGGCAATGGGAGAGAAGCAGTTAATAGTCTCCTAGTTGTTGTTGTCGTCGTCGTCGTAGTAGTAGTAGTAGCAGTAATAACAGCCGTAGTAGAAGTCGTCTCGGCTTAGCTAACGGCGCGAGCGGGCGGGGGCAATAGCGTTATTAGCAGTGGGAGGCAACCTGTTGATTCTGCTCTGGCCGTCGTCGTCATCAGCAGCAGTGTGCTAGAGCTTGTTTACGCTTTACTCTAGACTCGTAGGTTTGTCCGGCGACGAGCAGAATGAGAATATATTCATCATGATCATCATCATTATTATCATCATCACTACCGCCTCCTTCATCACCACCACCACCACCACTCCTCCTCCTTCATCTTAACTATCATAACTATCACCACCATCTTAACTGTCATCACACAGGAGGCATCATACGCTAACTAGCGTCGGCACCATCATTCGTTCACCGTTCCTCCGTCCTACAGGAAGGCAGGCATGCATGCGTCGCTTTGACAGCGCCCGTCGACCTCATTGCGGCGGCCGTGCTTACCATCTATCCGATCTCTTCTATCACACATACTGTGTGCAACAGAAACACGGAGAGAAATATATATATAGAGAGAGAGAGAAAGAGTTGGGGGAGAAACGGAAAAACGCCAGGGGAATCATTCCCAGACGGCAATGATTTCGACCCGGTGCGACGAAAAGACAATCGGAATGAAAGCAGGAAAGACAAAAACATCTATCTCTCTCTCTATATATATATATATATATATATATATATTTATAGCCCCGACGATATAAGTCATGTGCTTGTGTGTTCCGGTCGCCGGCTTAGAGAAAGAGTCATTTGATCGTCATCGTGCTACCACCAGCCGCGTCAACAAACCCAACAACCAAGCACTGCCGTCTCAGTTTTCGCGCCCACACCCCGTCGGTGTCATTTGACTTCATTCATAGACGCGATTGGCGCGAGAATTGAGATCGCATTGCTTGGTTGTTGGGTTGACACGGCTGGTGGTAGCGCGATTCGGCGATCGAATGGCTGGCTCTCTCTCATTCTCTCTAAGCCGGCGGCCGGAACACACGAGCACATGACTTGTATCGTGCGCGGATACAGGTCGGAGCTTCTGTTGTCAAGTCGGACGTTTGCAGCCACTAGCGTACTATTACCACTTATTTGTTCGTTATATTTCTGCTCTGGTTACGAACTCACACCGGCGGCGTCGGATGGAACCGCTTTCAATCTAATATCGTCTCTACATCTAACTCGCAGGCCGACAAATGAGTTAAGTGTCGAGCCCGGCGGCGTGGTGGCATGCGTCTGCGCCTCGCGACCGGAGGAGACACATAGGAGGTGCGCGGGTTCGAGCCCCACCGTTGCCCATTTGTATTTATGGGGATCCGTCTATGAAGCAATGTGAAAAGCAGTCTCATGGACGTTAAATCTTGGCTGAGAGTCAGCTTCAAAAGGATTTTTTTTATATTTCTGCTCTGGTTACAAACTCACACAGACATATATACATAGAGTAAGTAGCATCACGCATGTGTTGTTAGTTTGTGTGCGTGTATATATATATATATATATATATATATATATATATATATATTGATACGTACACATCTATATGCAGCGAACAGAGGCAGGCGGCATAAAGGCGCGCGTTCAGAAGTATATATCGAGGAGTATAGGGTAGCAGCTAGTGGACACGTGGGCAACGGACAACCCTCGATAGCCTGTTGACGATACGTTCATACGGTGGATGGTGATCGGTCGGTCGGTGGTTCGGTGGGTCGTTGAGGTCGTGGCGGTCGTGAGCTTGCTCGGACGCAAAGCGTGCCGCCTCCTCGCCTCGAAGAGCAGCGCTATTGTAGTAGTAGTATTCTTGGCGCGACGTTGTATGATGACATTTCTGATTCGGGTGGCTCCCGGTGGCCGCGAACCGTCAGTCAATATGTTGTCGTTGCCGTCACCGACACCAACACAACAGTAACGACGTTTGGTTCGAAATCAATCATCGCGACCGACCGGTGGACGGGTCGAACTGCAACGACCGACATGCGCATGAGGACAGATAGACAACATCGACATGGACACCTACTACCTATACATACGGGCTTACATAGACACGCACGCACTCAGACACACACACCCTCAAACAAACTAACAACACATGCGCGATGCTACTTACTCTATGTGTATCTATACCGGTATACGCTGGTGTGTGTTGTTGGTGTGGGTCTGTGAGCGTGTGTATTTGTGAAGGTCATTCATAGGGCATCAGCATCATTCATTCACGTTCTGACGCTGCAACAAACAATAGCAAAACGGCAAACGAATGCCTAAAACCTATGCGTGGAATAGTGCTGGACGCGGAGATTGCCCGGGATGGCCGCACACAATTGCCTTCATCTTCGTAGTGTCAAATCAAATTGTTTGCTTTGCTGCTGTTGCTGGTTTTGGTAATCCGGCAAAGGAATAGTGATAATCATAATTGTAAAGGTCTATTGTGGTTTTTGTTAGTGTTGTTGTTCGTATTAATAATATATATAGTCCAGTTAGCCTCGAAGCGGAATCAGCAAGGTCGACAGAAGTATTTCACTCGTTCTGCGTTGCTTCTGCGACAAGTTTGCGCTAAGGTATGAGGAAAAAATGCCGTTATCCGTTTCTATACATGATATGAAAAAAAATGCTTAAGAATTAAGGCTATCTTTACTTGATAGTTGCAGCTACTGCTGTTGCTTCTGTAGTTGTCCTCGTGGTTGTTGTGGTTATTGTTTTTATTTATTGCACATCCGAATAGTAAGACAGCATTATTCTCTCTCAATCAAGTCGCATTCATATGTATTAAAACAAAATGCCCGTGTGACGATATGGTTATTGTTTTTTTTGTTGTTATATGCTGCTGCTGAATTTATGTCCCATCATTGTTGCTGCTACTTCAGCGAAGCTGGAGCTGATTCCGTTTCGATCGCCGCTGTATCGTTAATTGTTGGACTCGTTAATTTTACGAGTCAGTTTGATTGCTTGACTTGTTCCACGAGGACAACAACAACAATGCCGACAATTACTACTACGACTACTAGTATCATATGATAACTTCCCTAATCTACCGTTTGTGTTTGATAGACGGAGGTGAAAATGTGGAAGGGGGAGTGGTAGCGGCTGGGGTTGGCAATGACTACCGGCGTTTATTGTAACAACCGTGATACATAGAACGAATCATCTTACCCCACGATAAAGACAACGACGAGGCAATTAACAACGACGATGAGGCGATTAACAACGACAGTGGTTGATGGTAATGCTCATGTATATGATAGATGACGAACGTGCTTTTGGTCTGTCGATTGACGGAGGATGCAGTTGTTTTTGTTGTTGTTGTTGTTGTTGTTGTCGTCATTATTGCTGAGAACGAGTTACATCGGTTACGAGGGAGGGAGTGGGTAATCAGTGTCATGATTTTCCCTTTTATTACTCCTAACATTAGGGTTGGCTCGACGACAATGAGTGGAACACTGACCCGCCTACTAGGCTAGTAGAAGCGTGAAGTCTCAATTCATTTATACTGATTGATTTGTCGTAGACCGTTGTAGGCGGTCGTACGACGAGAAAATATCGTCTCTCAGACTACCCGACCGCCAGTAAACATTCGCCGGAAGAGTGCCTCTAAGAGGTGTATTCTCTCATTATGAATCGTGGTCATTGAGAGTATAGAGGCCGGTGACAGGAGACCAGGAGGCGGCGGAGCTCAGTCAAGGATGGGTACGAAGTTTTCCAGTGGCCATTGTTCTCCATTGCTCTATTGATCCATGTGCGTGGATTGGCCTATCTTTCCTCTCTCTCTCTCTCTCTCTCTCTTTCTCTGGCTCGCCCTCTGAGTTCTCGCATTTGTGGCAGCCACAGCTCGGTAAGCTGGTGTACCTCGAGTACCCTCGTTGTCGAAGCCTCGTAGCCTAGCCGCCTAAATCCAACAACAACAACAATAGCAGCAACAACAACGACAACAACAAAACCGACAACAACATTCACAACAACGACAACATCCACAACAACAATAACAACAACGACAACAACAACAACAATAACAACAACGACAACAACATCCACCAAGATCACGCAGTAGCGGAAGGGGGTGGTGCCGGCCGGCTCCACCGGCGGCAATGGCGGCGTCGGCAGTGTACCAGCAGAAGCGATATCGACGAAAAGTCATTGCCGGTTGAAGGGGCTGCCTGCATGCTTGAGAGGTAGTAAGTGAGTGGCCCGTCCGCCGGGCCACCACCGGCGGCCAAATCGGGTCATGGTGATGCGGATCATCGCACGGACGCATGGACTGCTCACTCGTACGGACGCTTCGTCGTCTGCATTCAGGTTCTTCATCTCGTTCTTCTCTGTCGTCTGTTGTTCATCGCGTCGTTTTTCCGTCCGTCGGCCCGTTCGATCTCTCCTCGTTGTGTGTTCAACGTGGCCTGCCTCCTGCCACGCTTGCCTTTTTTTCTGCCTCACCGACCGACCGACCAACCGATCGATCGACCGTTTTTCTATATGACTGTCTGACTGTTTGTCTGACAGTCATATAGAAAAACGATCTATATGACTGTTATATCATATCCGTCCGTCCATCCGTCCGTCTGTCTGTCTAGAAGCGATCCATACAGCAGCAGCAGCAACAGAAACAGCCGTAGCGGTGGAAGCGTGGTTCCCTGCCGGCTTACCTGTGTTATTTGTTTGTCAGTTAGTCAGTAAGTTAGTTAGTCAGTCAGCGTCGTGTGTGACGCGGTCTGCGGTCGTTGGTCGTAGATTGGCCGTCATTCTCTCAGTTGGCGATGTTGATATGGCGCCGGCGTCGAGGCCGGCGATGGTGATCTGGCGGGCGACTGTGTCGATTGTTGGCGTTGTTGTAGTTAAGAGAATTGTGTTATTGTGTGTTTGTTGTTGTTGTTGTTGCTGCTGCTATTGTTGGATTATTCATCTGCATCTCTTCGAGACGATCAAGAAATCCACGACCTCAATGATTGATGGAGAAAATTAAGAGGAATGAGCAGAAGCTGTAGCGGCGGTGGCTTAGGCGGCTAACGCAACCCCGTTCGAAACGGGGCGTCGTTGCCATGGCAACCATGCCATTAGCAAAAACAATCGCAAGTTCGAGCGCTGACCTTGCTGCGTGTTTTATTTGTTGGACGTGGTCGTCATTGCCCTGCTGCGGCTACATACCTCTCTGCTGGAGAAAGCCTATAGATAGGTCCAGTACGAGAACGCAATGGCGATAGATGCATTTAGACGTCATTGTGCCACAGGCAACGTAACTCGTTACGAGCGTCTAAAATGTGGTTGTCAGAGCGTCAAAAAAGAAAGAAAGAGTTGTTCTACGTAGCGACAGTGGGTGGTGATGGCATTTTTGGTACTGCTGCCGCTGCTGCCGCCGCTTCTGCTATTGATGATGATAATGAGAACGATAGTGATAGCAACAACAACAACAACAACAACAACAACAACAACAATAACAACAATAGCAACAGTGAACACGCAGAAAAGAATCAACCGTGCAGGTGGTTGGCTGTTTTGTTGTTGTTGTTGCTGCTGCTGTTGTTGTTGCTGTTGTTGTTGCTGTTGTTGTTGCTGTGGTTGTTGCTGTGATTGTTGTTGTGGTTGTTGTTGTTGTTGTTGCTGTGGTTGTTGTTGTTGTTGTTGTTGTTGTGGTTGTGGTTGTTGTTGGTCGCGCTTGGCGTTCGTTCGAGTTCGGCTGATGCTTTTGTTGTTGCGGTTGTCCCGATGCGAGGCTATTTGCCGCAGCCGCTGCCACGACTGTGGTCGTCGCTGTTTCTGCAGCTCTCTTTATCGTTGCCGTGGTCAGCTTAACGCGCGCTCGCTCTCTCTCTCTCTCTCTCTCTCTCTCTCTCTGGGCGGGGACTGACTCAGCAGCAAACGACTAGACGCTACGATACAGTTATTGTTGTTGGTGTTGTTGTGGCTACATTGCAGTTACTGTTGTTGTGTTGTTGTTGTGGCTGCCAGTAGTGTCGTTGTTGTTGTTATTTGTTACTGTTCCAGCGTTGTTGTGATTTGTTACTGTTCCAGCGTTGTTGTGATTTGTTACTGTTCTACCTTCCGTTTCTATTGCTTCTGCTGCTGCTGCTGCTGCTATGGCTTCGGCTGTTGTCCAGGCGTTTCCACCACCACGCGCGGTAGATGATAGACAGAAGAGGCCCGTCGCGCAGGCCTGCTCGTGCTGCTGGTGCCTCGATAGTCATCGTTGGTCCGCTGTCGTCGTCGTCGTCGTCGCCGCCATTGCCATCGTTCTGCTTGTCCGTCCTCTGGCTAACCGCCGTTATTAGTGGTACCGAATGCCAGGACGCACGGCCAAACGTGGCTACGATCATGTATGAGAACAGCAGCAACAACAACAACAACGACAACAACAATAGCGAGAAGAACAATAATCCTATAATAATCCTCGACAATAACAACAATGACTGTAAACAATATAGCAACAACGACAGTAAAATGTACAATAACAACGTAAACAATATAACAACAACGCCAGTAAAAAGTACAACAACAACCACAACAGCAACAACAACAACAACAGCAACAACAACAACAACAACAACAACAACAACGTCAAGTACTACAACAGCAACGTCGTCGTCGTCGTCGTCATCACTGCTAGCCCATGTGACCTGCTGCTGCTGTTAATGCGTCCAGCGCGTCCACTAGCTTTGCTTCTATTAGAGTACGGACAACTTCCACAACTACCCACACAGAGTTAGTTGCCTTAATTCCATGTATGACTAGGAGGCGGCGGCGGCGGCGCAGCGGTAAATACGAGCATACGTTTTCTATCGCGCTACCCGCGCGCCCGCCACGATGAACACTACTTGTTGAACTAAGTTGCGTCGCGCCTGCGCGGGCAGCCGCCGGCCGCGGCCGCCCGGCCAGCAGACAAGCCGGCGCGCGCGGTCGAAGCGTCCACGTTACGACGTTACGGCGTCAACCAATGGCGTCGTAGAGCCGTCACCATTGCCGCCGGCGCCGCCTCTGCCTATCCGTCCGTCCGCCATGTTTTATGCTCCGTTGTTGTTGTTGTTGTTGTTGTTGTTGTTGTCGTTGTTATTGTTATTGTTGTTGTTGTCATTGTTGTTGTTATTGTTGCTGTTGTTGTTGTTATTGTTGTTGCTGCTGCTGCTGTTGCCGGTGCTGCTGATCTCGCATAACCTCGCTGTACAAGAGGTGAATGAATGTCAGCTGCATGACGGTAGTATAGTAATAACAGTGACGCCGATGAGGAGGATGAGGATGTTGATAATGATGATGATGATTTGTCTTAATTGTTTAATTATCTCTAGATTTATGAAGCAGCCACACCTCTGTACATGTTGGGAACGAATGTCACCTCATTTCGAAACGGTACGTGTTGTCGTCGCGGTGCCGGCGGCGTCATGGCGAACGTCGCTATAAAGACTTCTCGTCATATTGGAGTGTGTCTGAATCAATACTGAGTATGCCGCGGCATGCCGAGCAATCCGGGTGTTTAGTGGGCTAGTAAGTCCCACGCTGGTCCCACACATCGTACATGCATCATGCATTCCCGAAACTTTGTAGTACTAGTTGTAATACTAGACATAGTGCTAGATGTAATAATACTAGATGTAGCCCTAGAGATGTTGTCAAGCCCGGTGGCGTGGTGGCTTAAGTCTGCGCCTCGCAACCGGAGGAGACACTTGATAGGTACGCGGGTTCGAGCCCCATCGTTGCACCGATTTGCATTTATGGGGGTCCGTCTATGAAGCAATGTGAAAAACAGTTCCGTGGACGTTAAATCTTGGCTGAGGTCAGCCCGAAAACTTTACTTTACTAGAGGGTAGTTACTTAGCCATCCGTACTGAGTACGATTGGTCAGCGCAGTCGGCTGGTCGGTCCGAGTGTCGCGTGACAACGATGGGACAGTTGCTCTTCTGATGAGCTGCTGGGGGCTACGATTGCCCATCATTCATCGCGAGCTAGCCAGAATAGCTTCACTACGCTCTTTTTGTGGCGAAGAGGATGATGCTTGTATGTGTCCTGTATGTGCTTCTACTCGCGTGTGTATTGACTGGTTGAATGGTTTAGTATTAGCTTGACATGTATGCCTAAATATACTTGCCTTCCTTTTATGTTAGGGGCGTTTAGAGCGACAGCATATGTATGTATGGGTGTGTGTGTGTGTGTGTGATGTTATCCACGTGACTATGATGAGGAGAATGATGATAATGATGCTGCTGCTGCCGACGTATTCATACCTATGGAGGAGGAACATGGCTGCTGAAAAAGGGCATGATACGCTTACCTGCCCTATGATGAGCTTCTCGTTTACCGTCTGCGCTTCTCTCAGCGGCCGGTTTGACTACTGGTTGGCCTTCCATATTACTAACTATCTTTCTGTCTGTCTGATTGACTCGCTCACGTGTTACTGGTTCTTGGTACCGACACCACTTTAGACAGACACAAATACATACTGCATATGTGTATACCATGCACTGCATAGCACGCACCGATATTCACCGGCCGCAGCCGGGGTATATTTTTGTTCATGTTAAGTTCGGTCGGCCGGTGGATCGATCGAGGGGATCTTCAGTGACTGATTGATTGCCTGATGATGGATCGATAACGATTGCTCGTTATTTACTCGTGTCCGAACAGTTTGACGGTCTGACTGACGAGAGACAGCCGCCGTTGGCGGCGGCTGCTGTGTTCGGCTCGTTTTCCTTCGTTGTGACTCATGAGAGAAAACAACTGATTGATTCGTCTATCGTGGTGACGACCTTGACGATGAAGATGAAGGTCAAACAATGACAGTGATGGGTATCACGATGATAGTGAACGATGATCATGAGGCGATCGATCTCTTTTGTCTCTTCATTATTTGCAAGGTCTTTCGTCTCAAGTCTTTCAAGTCACCTCTGATTGACACATTGCAGAGTGATTAGTTCATTCATTCGTTTAGTCTTGTTTGCATGTGTCTACCTGCATATCGATATGTCCGTGCCGTTTGCTGCTAGCCAGGCTGGCTTATTTTTTCCTCCATTCATGTTTGCAGGATGCGTATGGCTCAGACGAAGGAAAATACGTTCGTCGTGATTAGTTCACCTTCATCACGTCGACATCACTTGTTGCGCTACTTCACCACCCAACGTATATATATATATATATATATATATATATATGTATATGTAGACTGTCTCCCTCTATCAAGAATCGTTTCTTCTTGCCAAGGCCCGTGAGACACTCCAGGGCAGCTATCCCTGATAATGAATTGACGCTACAATTCATTGACCCTCAATTGTTTGAAGTGTTGCTTGCGCGTTGAGTGTGGGGATGGAGACATGACGGGGGTTAAGTGGGTTGGAGCCCCACACTATCGGCCCACATTTGCAGCTTAGCTTTCCTGCTGTGGCGTCCGTGTATGCGAACCGCATCCAGCCCGTTATTGCTTTTAAAAACGTAGGTTTTATATGTGCTGCTGCTGATCGCGTCCTTGTAGCCAAGGATTCTCGTTTCGTTGTTGAAGTGTTGTTATTGTTTTTGTTGCTGTCGTTGTTGTTGCAGTTATTGTTACAGGTTGTTGCTGTCATTGTTGTTGTTGTTGCGATGCTGTAAATGACGATGTACAGCGTACTAGGTAAAAGCGTTGTTGGTTATTCTGACTTTTTTCTTACGACGATCTGGACAGTTGTTGCTGCTGCTTCTGTTGCTGCGGTGGCTAATGCTGTTTTGATCGTTCAGGATTAATCTTTTCGCTTACGTAACCAGTACATTGTCCATGATGGTCATGGACGAGGCCCGGAACAGGCGGGCGACTGTTCCGCATCATGGTGGAGTTAACCTGTAATTGTGTGTGGTTCTTGCTGGCATAGTTAAGTCTTTCTTCCTCGTCCTCTCTGCCCTATCTTCGCCCGTCCCTCTCTCGATCTCTCTCCGATTCGGTATCTCTCTCTCTCTTTCTCACAGTCCTTCTCTGATTCGATCATCCCATTTTCTCTGTTGGCTGTTGTTGACGTAAGTACGTATTGAGTGTGTACGGAGGAAACAGAGACAAGCGACGAGACCACATGGGAAGGTGGCGTTTGTCATCGGGCCGCCCCGGAGCTTACGTTATCATTCGTTGTCAGTCGACGGGCATTGTGGGTCGACGGTGATTGTGGAAACCACAATGCTGTAATGCTGATTGTAGCAGCGACGACAGGAACAGCAATAACAACAGAAACAACAACAGCAATAACAACAACGACAATAATAACTGTAGTAGTAGTAGTTTCAGTAGCAGCGGTAACAACCACCACCGCGCAAGCAGCAACAGCAACAACAATCAGCAGCAATTTAAACAAACAATAAAATATAATCATCAGACTCCAGAGTACAGGATGATGCTCCCGTATATGGCTGTGATGGTGGTGGTGGTGGTGGTGGCGGCTATTATTGGCGCGAGTGATAATGTTAATTCTCTCTCGCTCTATATATATATATATATATATATATGTGTGTGTGTATGTGAATGTATTTCCCTTTATTTTGCGCGTACACTACTTCTTGGCTCCTATGCATCGACTGACTGAGACTGACTGGCCGAAACTTCCGGACAACGAGAATGAGTCATACGCGCGCACCTCGCAGACTTCACACAGCCGTACACACATACACACAGAGAGACATAACTCGTATATATATATATATATACATATATGTATATATATATATATATATATATATATATATAAACAACATAGTCGTTCAACACGTACTTTCTTCATATATCCTATAGACGGGAGCAGTAGAGGCGCGCCGTCATAGCAGCCGTTTGTGCTGTTGCGACGAATACAGTCAACACTCGGACACAGTCGCTGTTGAGGCTGACGAATACAACGCTAAAAAATATACGAACGCGTGCCCGGAAAACCAAGTGCTAAAGGAAGACGAGGGACATGGAGTGCTGCAAGTGAGAGAGAGAGAGCGACCGAGAGAGAGAGATAGGGAGAGAGGAGAACGCAAAGAGGAACTGAAATACAGAGTTGATACGAAGATGGTGCCATCTAGTGATGGTTAGTCAATCTGTCCGGCCCTATTGCATAACAAACACCACTATTCACGTACGAAGGTCACGATGGTACAGTTGAACATTCACGTAGGCAATGTCGTGTAGGTGAGGGCAAACCCAGCGCCCACCCATCAACCGCATCATACAATCAGACAAGGCCCTATGGATAACAAGAGTTTGTCTAACAGCTGACTGCAGAGTAACCACGTTGGTCGCACTCAATGCCGTGGGTGACAATTCGATCGGTTTCGAACGAACTCCGTTAACTCGACAGAAACAGCAGAGGCGAATTCTTGCTGCTTCCTGCATTGCCGACTTTGACTGGGCGTTCCGGCGCCAGTTACACCTAGTAGTATGATATTCGTATCCACGGCCAACGTGTACGGCGAAATTTGGTCGAAGTTTGTCTGACCAAACGATTTCGAACAGATCGGAATGCGCCAAGCACGGCCCGACGAGCTGCTTTTTGGAATGCGATTGCAAGTGGAAAATCGGAGATCCCAGAGATCTCGACCACTTGCCAACAATGGCGGTCTTCCTCAGAATCAAATAGATCATTATTATATAATGATGATGATGTGATTATTATTATTTCCACTAGTAATACTATATTATTATCGACAAATGCATTATAAACGCAATATATATATCATAATATATATATTTTATATATATATATATAGTACTATATTTTTGTTGCGTTTGCTGGGCATACGGATAAATTCAAGAGGCATTTCTCAATCAGGTTTTGCCTCGTACGTGCTGTCACCTATATTTATATCTTGCTATGGGGCCACAAATTCGTTTGGTCTTGTCAAAGGTGCACCATCAGCATCTTGGCATCGTTCGTTCACTCGACTTTGCGATATCGATATGAGATCTAAATCGTTCATGTTGCAAAGTTATACTTTAAATGATTCGGATTTAGATTAATTGTTTGCAGTCGTAGGCCTGGTTCACGTTTTGAGTCTGTTAGCTGCTAGCGCTGCTGTATGTGCTGTTAGCTATGATAATAATATAATAATAATAATAATAATAATAATAATAATAATAGTACAAAACATTGAATGAGACAGCTGCATGCGCTGAGAAGTTGCCTTTGATCGGAGAAAACGAAAAAGGTCAAAGGATACGACGAAGGGTGGTTGGTACGTTCTTTCTTCCTTGCATAGAAAAGGGGAGGAACGTCGAGAAAAAGAAAAGACAGGATTTCTTTCTATCGGCGGCTAAGCGTTTGCTCGGACTGACTCAGCCGATATCGGCCGGAAAAGTAGGAAAAAAAGTGGCGCCGGCGATGTTGGTCGGCCCTGGTGCAGTTGTGCCATCTGCTGAATGGAGAAGCTTGATGACGGGCTGTAACGGCGATATCGGCGACGGAAGAGATGGACAGAAGAGAGATGAAATCTTATGGTATAGCATTTGTACGTGCTACCAACAGCAATCATCAGCCGAATCGCCAAATCGCAGCAAGGGCACTACTCGTAGAAGTTGTCCGCGTAGTTCATGTGGTGTTTGTGTGGTTGGTAGTCATAGGAGCACGCTGCATTCAAAAGTGTGCAGTGACTTATGCCAGTTCTGGCCGCCGCCGATGCTGCTAGTCCGCTATAAACGGCGGGCAAGGGAAAGAAAGCCATTTGTTGGACTGTTTTAGCTGTTGCTGACTGCGCTTCAACCAACGCGGGGGCAGGGCGTTGTTGTTGTTGTTGCTGTTGTTGTTGTTGTGGTTGTCGTTGATTTGATCATCAACATCAACAACAACAAGATCGAATCCTACTACCAACAACTATGGTGAATAAATATAA
>QVRM01000701.1:0-32387 GCA_003439945.1 Dermanyssus gallinae | reverse complement strand
TTCTTCCACTGCGTTTCAGGCCGTTCTATTCATAAAGTGCGTGAAATTGAATTTAAGCAACTTTGACGGCGGTCAACCAGAGGGAATTTTGTCTGTCGTTGATATATGACGACAAGAAATGTCTATGCTTATTATGGTGATAGAGCTCCTGTAGTGGGCGACCAAAAACTAGTTATGCTGCGTTTAGCTCTGCCCTCTTGCAGTTTGTTATGTTTGTACATAACTCGAAGTTGGGCTTACAAACCCAAACGGAGCGTTGCTCGATGGAAAGACGCGTACAGAATGTGAAAACTTGTCGTGAATATGGAAACTCAGTACGGGCATACTGGCAAGCTTTTTCTACTATTTATGGTCTAGATAACCAGCCTTGTGAGAAAACCATTCATGAACTTATGCAAAAAATCTGCAGAGAAGGTTCAGTGCATGATGCGCTAAACCAGATTACAAAGCAAAATATCGAAACACCGGTGCCGAGATGTGTCCAATAACTAGGTCTTTCGTGCACCTACACTGGCGTATTTTGTGTTCGAATCTAGAATGTATCCACTAAACATTCAACTGCCGCAAAAAAATCAAACCGACTACAGCGGCTAAATTTCGCTAACTGAGCTTTATGCAGCGTGATACCGATTTTAAAATATGTATTTTCTGACAAAACCTATGACAGAGTCAATGGATGTGCGAATAAACAAAATATCAAACCCAGGCAACCGGAAATCTCACCATATTCCAGAAGAGCCGTTACATGTACCATATGTGAGAGTCTAATGCGAACGTCATGATCTTAATTATGTTTGGCCAAACTTGGACGAAATCGATGCGAGTAAACTCTGGTTCTAACAAGGTGGTGCCACAAGTCCACATCAAGCGAGACAATTGAGCTTTGAGAATGAAGTGCCCCGGACGAGTAATCTCGCGCAACGAGGACATTTATTGTCCATTAATATCCTGCTATCTAACGCCGTTAGATTTTTCCCCAAGGGTTTTTTGAAGAGAAAGTTTGCAATATTGTAACGAAGTCCACCCACTGTATACGCATCATAGCGCAATTCAAATAAGTTCTAACCGACCACGTCCAACGGCTACAGCGCCCGCGCCAGAATCTCCACGTAAACAACGTTCACCGAATGATACATGTCTCAACCGAACAAGACATGTCTCAACCAGCCAGCCGAGAACAGCCACAGCCTTTCGCGCCGAAACCCCAACGTCCTCCGCCGTCCAAACGATCATCGGCCGACATCGGGAGAGGGTAGACGTATGATCGGCAGTCCAAGTCAAACAGTCACTTAACCTGTATTCCTATACAAAACAAACAGAAACTGCTGTACATTTCGACCAATTTGAGAGCGGGTTCTGACAATATTTGGGGTGTCAGCACGCCGCGGTGCCTCGTGAACCAATAAATAGACCGAGCAGCATGGCTTAATCACCATCCATTGCTTGGCTGTGCTTTGCATTAGACCCAATGCTACGTGTCGTCATTCATCGTTCCTGAATACCTCGGGTTGAAGTACCCGTTCGGATGAGTCTACATCCCCAAGCTGACTTAGCATAACACAATAACGTTACAATAATAATCCCATGACCAAATGCGAACTAGAGACTAACATCATCAAACATTCATTAAAAATTACATTAACGTGCATTAATATAATAAAGCCTTATTTATATGAAAAGGTCCTGGAAATTGGGTGTCCTGTATACGGCTTGTGGAAACCAAGAAACTATTACCACTTTACCGATGTTGTACTTCATTTGAAATGTTAGAATTGTTTTAAAATATAACATACATTTTTGGAAATTCTATGTACAAAGTGTTTTGAATTTCACCCAACAAAACTAGTCTAGCACAACTTGACGAAAAATATTTTCTTCCAATGGAACGAGGAGCGGAAATTTATTTCTTTGAAGGGAGAGCAAAATTCCCAAAAATGGTTGTATTGAGGTGTTTGTCCTGATATATCTTCATTAAATCATCAAACATTTGTAAGAGTCCCAATCATCCTATCGACAAGCCAATCATACCTGCGTACTTGCATCTGTCGAATTGCATTCTACGTTAACTCAAAGCAGAATAAAATGTGTCTCAAAAAATGAACTTCTTTGTAAATCTTATATTTTAGCTTGCACGCTTAGCTATCCCGTTTAAGAAAACATTTTTGCCTTTTTGTCCCATTAAGTAGATTTTTTTGCAATAGATCCCAAAAGGTGTTGAACGAATTCTGGGAGACCGTGTGTACACATTTTTTCCGAATACTTGATTAAAAATATCGAAATTATATTGAAAACGCGACTGTGCAATTTAGCGAAGGAGCATGTATGTCCGTATTTTACCCACTATGAATTCTGAAAAGGTAAAACGGAACTGGAAACACTTTTATAGAAGAAAGTTTTGCCATATCTGCTTCGTATAATATGGGATTATGGACAGAGATATTCGGATAAAATCTGAGGAGAACTAGATGGATTCCACGACTCTCTCTCTCTCTATATATATATATATATATATATAACTCAGGAATATGGTCGGTAAAAAAATATTTTTTAGGGGGGGATCGAAATTGTTTCGTATACGAGCGAGACGAACAATTTTCCAAGTTGTGATTTTAGGGTGGTTGTCCCGAATGTTCATCTTAAGTAAATCAGTTTGGTACCACATTAGTAGATTTGACATCTGTGATTGCAGAGTAACTCATGGCCGTATCGGATGGAGCGTAGACATGCAGCTACCACAGTTGGCTTCGTCGTTAATTAAGTCACTCGTCAAACCGATAGAAGTACAGAAAAATCTTGCTTGAACGAATCCGCTCGCCAACCACCAATAATCACACTCGATAGCGATGACACGGCTCTCGTTGCACGCGTTCAAAGGCACCAAACATTAACAAACGTAATTGTTTATGCAATTCCCGTTGGGTGTTGCATATACAATTAGTTAGTTAATAACAATGAGCAAGTACGAATGTGGGCACTTTAGGTCACGCCCTCCTCCGAGCTACATCACTTCAAAATCAAATCTATGGAGTGATCTAGCTCGTTTCTTTTTGATGCGTTTTTGCTGGCTCCGCGATGAGTTTTTGCTGGTCGTAGGAGAAGCTCCCGTCGGATGATGCAGGTCAGATGTCTCTTCGCGGCAAGTCTCGTAACAGAATTGGTAAAAGAAGCAGCACGTCGAGATGACGCCCAGCACAATGACAAAGGCTGCCATTAGGGTTTAGTGAAGGACGAAAAAGCCGACGAACGACACGATGAAAAAGAGGAATTGATGGAAAAACAGTTTAGGTGAGGGTCTAGAATTAAAAACATTTTTAATGATGTTGTTTTCAATTCTAAATCTTCTTCCGTCCCCACGGGCTTGGTCATTAACCTGAGGTATATTTTCAAATTTTAGATCGGTTAGACTCTTTGGCCCTGGGCAAATTCGTTCACCTAGTCAACAACCTTGTCATACATTCCAGTAAGCAGCTAGAGGCTAACTAAAAGAGTATGGAAAATAGAGCAACGTTTTCGGCTTAAATGGACTAAATGTATAACATTATACCGATTGTTTTTCATCGTTTCAATTTATCAGAACTTAATCTATATTTGCTCACCTCACTACTCTGCTCGAAATAAGCCAGGTGGATTGCTAGCCAGTCCGTTTCGTGGACTGCTGCTGCTACTGCATTCACGTGCGAACTTCTCTGCAGCGATTAATCGACAACAACAGCAACTAAACGTTCTCTGAACAACACCACAAAGCTTGCACAGAATAAGTCAACCGTCGAAGCTTGCACTGCAAGATCACCTGAACGCAGTTGTATAGTCTTTGAAGCGAAACTTTCGCTTTTTATACCGAGACCGAGAACAAGTGAGGAGACTGCGAAGACAATAACGCTGGCGCCTTAATAAATTTATCTGCATCAAGAGCTATTTAATCAGCCATTACTATGAGTATCAAAGTTGCCTAGAAGTTGGTTCGTGTGTTTTGTCTATGCTCCTCGGCTTTCCCCTTATCAGACTAATCGAATTTGAGGTTTCCATGGCGTTTATCGCTCTCTCCGCCGCCGGCAGTATTTACATTGCCCGCCCCACCAACACCTCTATAGCCTGTCCGCCATTACTGTCATAATGTAGAGGTCTCGATTGCAGCTAGAGTGTTGTTGTTGTTGCTGTTGTGGCTGCTGATACCGCTCCCGCCGCCAGTTTCGGAACGGCGAGTCAATGCTCTGAGTGCTGGTGCGCGTGTGCACACATGTATTCGTGTGCACGTTTGTATGCTCACATCTGCGACTATCGAGATCATGATAACCATTGAGTTTGTATCCCCGTTGGTGGTCTTCTTTATTGGTAGCTCATTGACATCGACAATGAGAGTCGGACGGACATTTATTTATCTGTCTGTCTAATTGATTCTTTTGATCTATGCAATCTCTGGAGTAAATACGCTTGAGGGGACGCAGTACGCTAACATGTTGGCCTATCATCGTCGTTCACAGACTTGCGCTGCAAGAAGGTGGCGCAGCCATCTTCCTACAGTTCTGGCCGTCTGAACAGCGTCCATAGCGTCCCTAAGCAGCGCGGTCATCAACGTGGCTTGAACGTAGTGATTTTATGCACGTTCTGCACCGTTTGGATCATGCACTAAGCCCACGAGAGTCGAAAAAGTCAACGTTACTTCTCTGCTCTCATCAAATGCGTGCACTAGACCGCATCACTGCATAGTTAGACTGGAATTTGGCTCAATTAAACTTCCGACGGTAGATTTTGTTTAAGACTTGAGTATATTGTTCTCGGCCAATCCCGATTTTAGTAAGCACATTCAGTTGTTGAGAAAACCGTGCTTGTACTAATCGGAAACAATTTCCGGCCTTTATTAATAACGTACAGGTTATGTAATAACCTGACGCCTATGTCCGTATGTCCAAATATCTAGTTTTCACCAAATTGCTTCATTGTTTGCCAGTGTGAAAACCACATCTGCGCATATGCTTAAAAGCATTTTTTTATTGATGGTCTGCTCGCCAGAACGTAGGCTGTTGAAACCGTTCATAACTTGCCTGACGTTTGAACGCGTGCAACAAAATCTTTGCAATGGCTGCAGAATGTTTGTAATGACTGACAGTCGCTCCTATAAGTATTTATTGTAACCTAATAAATACTTTTACATTAATGTAAGGGTAATACGTTTAAGTTCTACGTTTAAAAAAGCAAGATAAAATTTTAACAGCGTATATGAACTCACTTCTGACGTTTTCGCTGTTAAGTCTTAATTGCTTGGCATCCATGAATCGAACAACCATTAGTTTGATACAAAAAAATAACTCCCAGAATTTATATTCCTAAAAGTTTCTGTTTTATGAGCTGATGACAAATTAGGTTATTAAAAGTAAAAACTTAAAAAATAAGTCGAATCGTCAACACTATCTACAAGACTTGAAACCTCGATTTGTAACCAGAAGAACAAAATAGGAAAATAATTTTGGTCGATTTGTTATTGTGAACGAAACTTGGTTTCCCACTAAACATCTGAGTCAAAATAGAAGTCAGATCAGTGGATAACGTATTGTGAATGCGCCCAGGAAAGCCCACAAATGTAACGCCCACGATCACTTCTAGGGAGTCACCTTCAGTTGCCCCACTTATTCCATTCTCTAGACTTGGTCCTATGTAACATACTAATTTTCCTCAATCTCTCCCTGAGTACAGGCTTTTGTAAATTTAGCTTAAAATGGCACAAATTGCCTCACAAGGGCCTGGGATAAGCGCGGTGCAACTGCAGAAGCTCGAAAGGGTCGAACCTGCATTCCTGAGGAAGGCCCAGGTCCTACACACGAACGCCTAAACACCGCCTTCTTTACTTAGTTGCCGAAACACCGCTATTTTTCAATATAGCCGACAATCTACAACGTCAGTTTAACCTGCCCAAAACATCGGCATATGTAGATCTTTATTTGTTTACCGGGGCCTTGAAAAATTAAGCTTTTTTCAAAGGCGTAACTGGCAAGTGCAGATTGTACACATGGACACCACTGCAGACCTGCCACCAGCATGTTCGGCATTATTGGCGATTTTGAGGGCTTTCTCCATTGGTCGGCGCAAGTGATAGGTGCCTCGGAGACCCTGACCAAGGAATAAATACTTCGAGGTTTCTTGCCGTGTTCACTAGAGAAATCTCTTTGTTATTGAGGCGTAGAAGAATTAGTTATAGCAATTGTTTATTTATGATCGTATTGGCTGCTGTATAATTCGCGTGTCATGTAGACAAAAATAGGCATGTCGCCCTTTTATGTATACCGGGGCGCTTAGACCGGCAGCATAGGGCTCAACTGCTACAGTACTCGTCAGCATCATGCTACGGCTTTTAGCAACAAATAGCAATAACTAGGGGCAAAGTCTACAACATTAGCAACAACAAGAACAACCGCAGCAGCAACAATAAACAAATTGTTGCAACGACAAATTTATATCATTGTGATCATCATCGTCACCTTCTGGGTCGATTTACTGTTCACCGATAGTGTGAAAATACTCAACGCAGTCGAGTTCGTCGCTTATGGTTCCGCAATTGTCATGGCGTCACAGTGAAATCCGTCCTAAATGCGAACACCATTGTCGCACATGTGCTCCTTGTTGATCACGTTGCAGGTCGGGTTCCACAGAGCTGCACACGAGACGCAACGAGAGCGGTCGAAACGCAACGTATTCCTTCACACATAACGGGAGCACCCAGAATATGTAGGTCATCTACCTGTACGTTTTGCCGTTGCAGTTGTTGCTTCTGTTGATGTTTGTTGAGAGTCTGTTGGTTGGTTCGGTAGTCACCTGCTTTAAGTGTTGAGGTGCTCCCATCATCGAGAATCTTCCTTGCAAGGTCGTCGATTCGTTTCCTAGGCGCTTGAAGTTCTGTAAGCCACCTGCTGCTGTTAGGTGCTGTCTGGAATGATGTTCTGGCAGCATTTAAGAAGATCCCCCGCCAAAGCACGATTTGCAGTGTATGTGTTGTTGGTTTTCGCCATTTGGATGGAGAAGTGTGTATGCAACAGTTGATTGCAACCCTCACACGCAGTACGTTCTTTGACCTGAAGAATGTGTCCGTTGCAACAGTGTCAGTAGGGTGGCCCTTAGAAGTCCAGCGTCGAAATGGGTAAATTGACAGACTCATCAAGCTCAGTAATTAATTTGGCAGCTGGGGCGACAGTGCTGGTCTGTATTGCACTGACTTATACTGTCTTTTAACGACCCAGTTTTGGGTACCAATATAGATTGCTAGTAGAGCGCACAGAAAACGTGTCCGCACAAAATCTGCCATCATGAAGGCTGCAGTTAATACGATTGCCCTAATATTAACTAACATTAATGACCTAGTTTTTTCGCACGTTGCATTCACGACGTGCAGTGACACATAGGGTCAACATTTATTAGACATTTGCCGCACCAAGACAAAAATATACTTGACATTTTGATGCGATCAAACATATGTTGCACACTGAGCATCCTGTCGTGCTGATTGATGTTTGTGCTAACGTGCTTTTTGTGGAACATCTTAAGAAGGGTCGCAGGACTCAGGCCGAATATTGCCTATGTAGCGGCAAGCATGAGGCTACGTGGCGCTCGGGCCCCATTCGATTTAGTATAGGTATGTTGGAGCGGAATATAAGATAACTTTACAAAGCGCAGGTTGTCGGCTGTGGTAAATAATGGTATTAAGGCGAACAACGACACGAATTAAACTTAATATTTAGGCCCAGGAACAAAGCTTGTGGAAAAAGGCGAAAATATGCTTTGCGCGCTCACATGTTCCAAAGGTATAGAGACGAACAAAAGCGACAAGCATTCTGCAGTCTAGGCATGACCGGCTTGCACAGCAACAGACGCACCAATATAAGACATCGCTGTTTATATAAAACTGTAGAGACAGCTAATTAAGTTTTCTACTTCTTTCTTTGGCTGTATAACGTGTTGGTCCTTACTGAGGCATGGGTTAATAAACGCACGGTCGTCCCTAGTTCGTATATAAGAGAAAGTCTAAGTGTACGAAATAAGAAAGCAAGTAGAGTAAATGGAGAAGTTGCTGTGTTGTATTAGCAAGCTTTTCGATGCAAAAACCTACTACAGACGCAAAAACCTACAAACAAAAACATGGGAGGAGGAAAGCCTCCACAGATACTATGCCTCAATATAGTGGATTTACAAAAAGCGACGGTACTATGTGGTGACCCCAAGTGTCGACTTGACAAGCCAAGATGTTCAAGAACGGTGTCATTAACCAATTGGCGTCTCGTAGTATGTGAGCTATATTCACAGCTAAAGACAATCTACAATTTACATATTTGCTACGGATACTGTGTAATGTCAGATAAAGGGGTAGCGTTTACCCGGTGCAGTGAAAATATCAATTTAGCCGCAATCTACATACGACATGCGGCTCCGTTCAATTTAAGCCGCAATTATAATGTTACCTATTGAAGTATATTTCCAGTGTTAGCTGTAATCAACGTGGAATAATATGCTACAGGCTTTCACAGGCGAAGTGTGACTTACTGGTAGCGCTAGGCTCCACAAACCGGAAGTACGCACCATGGTACAATCAGCAGTGCGCCTCTTACGAACATTATATGATTCAAGCATATATTCTAGCAAAAATCCGCTCAGAAATGATGCCTTATTAAGCCGAGTCACTTTGTTAGATTAAAATAATTGTAAATCACGCCTTGCAGAATCGAATAAAGAACAAAAACAATGCAAGCGGATCCTTGAAGAGCAACAATAGCCTCATAAATGGTTGCATGTAGACAGGCGCTATACTTGATACTGAAAAAACGGACATTGACACGGCCACACGAACGAATATACTTGCCAAGCTGACTTTATGCAAAATTCCATTGAATATACTGGAACTTATTAAAGACATTTGACTGGGAAGACAAGTCATTATAGATGATGGAGCTGCTGAGCATACGGCGATCCGACACACCGCTGGTGTTGCCCAGAGGGATAATCCTTGTCCCCTGCTATTGTCAGTGCTTGTGAGCGACCTTCCGCGAGAGATTCAGGGCCAACACTCGCAGGTGAGCATCCTTATTTATGCAGACGACTCGGTGCTATGCTATGTCGAGCTATGTCGACCGGAACAAGTTGAAGATGAATGTAACAATCTATAGAAGTAGGGTTTACCTATCCATTCTAGAAATCAGTTCTCATCTTGTGATACAAAATTCTCCAGACACATTGATGAAATAATTTGGAAGGGACTACAGTATTTTTAGAAAATCCGAGGTTCTCATAAATCACCAATTGACGTTGACGTAATTGTCCCCGACTAAAGATCGCCCTAATTGCTTCTTACGGCATTCAGGTAACATGGTCTTACTTGTTAAAGGTAAAATTTAAGGCTTTTGACAAAATCAAGGCACCTATTTTGAAAAAGGCGCTAAGAGTCTACCACACCAGCTACAACAAATTAATTTTTGTGCTACAAAAGATACACGTTCTACCGAAAGCGGCAGCTTTCAACAATCAAATATCTGAATGGAAGAAGATATATAGAAGACATTACCCCGCTGTTTTATGGAACCAAAGTAATGACGTGTAGTTCGTTGAAGCTCTGCATTTATGAGAACAAACACCTAGTCGCACGGTTTGCTGTCCTTGGTTTCCATATGAAGATCTGTTTTCAAGAGAAATTCCATCAAATCTCTTCGTTTGTGCAAACCTGCGGGCAAGAGTGTGATTTATATCACCGCCAACAATGGAGACCTTAGCTGCTGCAGAGGTATTTGTTACCATTGCATTTCGCGCATACAGAGCGCCGGAAATTGAATTAGACGCGCTGCCTTATTTTCTGGTTCCTCGAGACTCCGAGGCTGTGTGAAAACCACAACAGGAGATCAAACGGGAGGACCTTCATTCCTACGACAGAGACAATACCTTAACGTGCAAGGAGGCAACATGTTAGACATCCTGCTGCGCTGGGCTGAGCCCGGGTTAGAGGTCTGACGCTGTTTGCTATTTGCTGTTTTAAAGAAAAGTCTGCGTAAAACTTCTTCTTGCAAACAACACACGTAACAAAGTCTACAATGCTGTTAAGAACAAGCTTGAAAAACGACAATACGCAAATTGAAACTTTGTGCATGCCTCTGTGCATGGATCTCGCGCCTCAAGAAGTGTATCATCAGTCGATAATATACAGAAGTATAATGAGAACCTTGGCGTTTATGGTTACCAACAATATTTTCTGTACGAACCATAGATTAGCGTCCTTCTCAAAACGGGGATCTACGTGTAAGTTGCTTATGTATAAACCCATTATACTATCATTTCATATGTACACGGTGTGTTCAAAACGTATCGCGACTTGTGAATTTTCGCGGGTTACGTATATTCGAATTTCGATTTTTTGTGGCGTTATGTTGGTACTCATGTCTCTCACTTATGCCGACAAGCTCGGCCATTTTGGATGTTCACTTAATTGTTGACAGCTGCTTTGCTTGCACGTGTTTTGGATCGTCTTCGATTTTTACCTATTCAAAAAAATGGATCAAAGAACCTGTATCAAATTTTGTGTGAAAAACGAAATTAAGTGCGCGGATGCATTCCGAATGTTGACTGTGGCATACGGAGAAGCTACCTTGGACCGAAGCAACGTTTATCGGTGGTACAAAATGTTCTCAGAAGGCCGAGAAGATGTGAACGACGAAGAGCGTGCCGGACGCCCGAGCACTTCAACAACAGACGAAAAAATTAATGAAGTGGAGAAAATGGTATTGGCCAATCGTCGAATCACCGTTAGAGCAGTTGCTGAGGACCTAAACATATCGATTGGCTCGTGCCATTCGATTTTTATCAATGATTTGGGCATGAGACGGGTCGCCGCGAAATTCGTACCAAAATTGCTCAATTGCGACCAAAAACAGCATCGCATGAACATTGCTAATGAGATGTTGGACTCTGTCCGCGACGACCCAAATTTGCTCCAGAGGGTCATAACTGGTGACGAATCGTGGGTTTATGGTTATGACGTGGAAACCAAAGCTCAATCATCTCAATGGAAGCTGCCGCACGAACCAAGACCGAAAAAAGCGCGCCAAGTTCGGTCGAATGTGAAAGTTTTGCTGACAGTTTTCTTCGATTGCAGGGGACTGGTGCATCATGAGTTCTTGCCACAGGGTAGAACGGTCAATAAGGAATATTACCTGCAAGTTATGCGCAATTTGCGCGAAGCAATCCGCCAGAAACGCCCGGATTTGTGGAAGAACAAAAATTGGCTTTTGCACCACGATAACGCCCCTGCTCACACATCGTTGCTTGTGCGCGAGTTTTTGGCCAAAAACAACACACTAATGATGCCGCAGCCACCGTATTCCCCAGATCTAGCCCCCTGTGACTTTTTCTTGTTTCCTAAACTGAAGAGGCCCATGAAAGGACGACGTTACGCTACGCTTGACGAGATAAAGACGGCATCGAAGGAGGAGCTGAACAAGATAAAAAAAAAATGTTTTTTGAAGTGCTTCGAAGATTGAAAAAACCGTTGGCACAAGTGTATAATATCTCATGGGGATTACTTTGAAGGGGACAAAATAGATATTCATGAATAAATGAATAATTTTTGAAAAAACACAAAAGTCGCGATACGTTTTGAACACCATATGTATTTATGTTTGGTGATCCGGCACGTAGCCAATTCGTTTGGCGGACGCCTTGACACAAAAACCAAATTTTGTGCGTCTAAGGCTGCGTATGTAAGTGTACAAACACACACATGCACACGTGCCATATGCGAGGCAGTTAAATTATTTACTCTTGATCAGGTACCGGCGACGGCAGCAACAACAAAGGTCACAGTATGAACATTAACAACAATACCAGTAAGAGCACAGCGGTTGCAATCAGATATGTGGGTTTAAACATACACGACATGTTAGCCCAACCCCGCTCGGAAGCAAATATTGCCTGCGGCGGCAGGAGCGATAAGCACGAGCAAAACCGCAAATTTCGTAAAGCTGAGAGAAAGGGAAGGCGTATAGTTATACTATAGGGAAGGCGTATACTCACTCATACGAACTCATAGGTTTCTCACGATCAGATTAGGCGTCGTCCTCACCTCCGTAGACCACAGACGCTCTCTTTGTCTCGGTATAAAAAGTCGCGCTTTAAAGATCACACAGTTACGTTTGGACGATCTCAGTGCAAGTATTGGCGCTTGTCAGCTCTGTCATTCTCGCTCACTTGGCTCATTTGACGTAGGCTCTTTGTGCTGTTTCGGAGAACGTCCAGTAACTATTCTCTACCGATCGCTGCAGAGAAGAACTTTGTCGAGACGTTTTGCTGGCTCCGTTTTCCATTAAGTCTCTACGGAACAACTACATCTGCAAACTCATCATGGCACGCCACGCTGTCGTCATCCTGCACTCGATCTGCCTCCTCGCGCTGGCGTTCGTGACCGTGAGCGCGAAAGCCGCCATAGATGATGACCATTTCCACTGGAACTACATGCCACATCGATACGAAAACTGTGAGTTGTTACAACTTTAACTGTGAAGTATGCAGTCTTGAAAGATACTATTGATCGTTGAAGCAAACTTATAAATAGTGAAAGGGCCTCCAGATCAGGATCGAGTGTCAATAACTAAAGTGTGCTTTACCAAACTGGCCCACCCCTGTGTATCGATCAGTTAAATGTAGAAGAGAGCAAAGAACAAAGTCAGTTATAGTATATCTGATTGCGATGATATTACGCGCTGTTTGATGCGCTCTTGGACACAGATTTAGAACACGCACAAAACAGTTACTCGCGCTCCAAGTCGTTACGCTGTCGCTAAGGTATTTTTGCAGATGTAAATTGAATTTTTAAGCCGCTAGGACAACGTCGTATTAATGACATCCGTTGCGAAATGTTACAGTTTTCCTCGGAGATTATTGCGGAGTGGTCAACGGGAGTCAGTGTGGTCCCGACGTGCATACAGTGAACGTTAACCCGGCGGGCACCGGTAGCGCAGTGGTCATTCGTGGATTTCGACAGTCGCAGCCGATGATCAAGAAACCTCTAAAGTGCTGCCTTAGGGTAAAAACTCAGAATCCAGCCAAATTTAATGTGCAGTTTGACGAGGTGACCTTGCGCACTCAGAGGAACTTTGGTCGCAAGTGTGAAAACGCTGTTCGGGTGAGTAAAGATTGCTTTTTGCGCCATTTCGCTAGCAGCCATTCTTCATAGATTTGGCCATCTCACGTATTGAAAAGCGCTAGGGTAGTGTAGAGGCAGTCGTAACACTACCAGGTAGCGTTAGATGTAGCTTCAACTTGATGGCTAATTAATCATTGAATGTGACACATTCCTATGTAGACAAGGTGGTCGGTATTTATGAATATTATATTGTGCAGTTAATTGAGTGAATAATTTTGCAGCTGTACGGTCCAAATGAGGAGCTCAATGAAATTTGCGAACACGTCAGCAAGCGTTCAATGCGGAGCGCCGTTAACGAAATGACGTTTGAGTTCGCTGTCAGTGCCGACAATCCCCTGGAGTTCCAGAAGGTCAAAATTATTGCAACGGCCGCCCCAGACGCCACTGGTATGTGATATTAGCACACTAGACAAGTACGTTGTTGTTGTACAGGTTGAGCATCCTATATATATATATATACATATATATAGAGAGAGAGAGAATTTAGAATAGAAACTCCTTTATTCACGAAAGATAGGGAAGACTGGTCGCAGGAGTGACGCACTCGTTTTGTTGTGAATAGCACTGGCCACGCACCAGGCGTCATATTATTGATGCGATTTAAACTGACTAGTAGAGAGAAAATAATCCTAAATGTCGCAATAAGTACTCTGGACCCCATCAGTACACTGCCGTGCAAACACAAACTGTCTGCATGCGTTCTAACTTATCTCTTGCATCTCGTGTGCAGCTCTGCGGAACCAGGTGTGCAACGCAATTAACAAAGAGTACATGTGCGACAATGGGGCCTGCATCTGGGACGGTTTCCAGTGTGACGGCCGTGACAACTGCGGAGATATGAGCGACGAACTCTACTGCGGTGAGTTGTTCTCAAACGAAATCGGTAGTCGATAAACCGACCTACATATTGTTATGATGATACAAATTATGAAGTTTGTTGCTGCAGCAATTGCTGTTGTTGTTGTTGTTGCTGCTGCTACGGTTATCGTTGTTTGCGTGGCTTTTTGTGGTCTGTATTAACGTAACGTGATACTGACGATTACCGTAGACATCGCTATAACTAGTAAGTAACAAAGTTGTTACCAATCAATCCAGGAAATAGCCAAGGGCCATGACATCGCATCCACCCATACTTATAGTTTCTTTGTCCCTCTTTCCTCCCTTGTTCTCTGTTTCATCATGTCGTCCATAGGTTTTTTTGCTCTTTATTGGCCGCTAATGGCAGCCGTTGTCATCGTGCTGTGTCTGTGTTTGATGTGCTGCCTCGTCTACCGATGCTGTCTCAAAAGTTGCGACGGAGAGACACCCGACCTGAGTCATTTTACTGGAGCGTCTCCTACGTCCAGCGAAAACTACCGCGACGACAGGGAATCGACCTACGGGTCGATCGAGTTTTGAAAACATAGCTTTAAGTCGCGGCACAGTGGCACGTCGGCTGTAAATAAAATGTTAATTGGCCTTCGAAAACTTATAGGAGAGAACCACGTGACCAAGGTGTAAGGACGAGCAAAAGCGACCATTTTTTTAAAGGCTCGTAACCGACTTGCACAGAAACAGCCGCATCAGTATCATTACAATATACGTAAGACAAGTTTTTGCCACTTGGATTCATTTAATGAAACTGTAAAGGCATCAAATCAAGTTACTTCTTCCTTCACCTGAGCAGCATGGTGGGCTGGGGTCCTAATTGATTTTTTTCTTTTGCATGACCACGTTTTTATATAAGGGGCGCAAAACACTGCAGCTATTACTTATCTTTATCGCACTCCACCGTTTTTCTCGCTTAGCACCCTTCTCAGAATAGCCTGTTAATCGTAGATTCGATCTGTTCCTTTTCTGCACCCTTGCCTTGTAATTCTTACGTTTCCCTTAATTTTGAATCCCTAGTCTCTTGCAATCGCTCGCATTTCCTAACTAGACAATCTACCGGTTTTTCTTTCATCCCGCATATCCGACAAACCGTGGCTTTTAAGATCTTGTACAAGGTTTGTGTCTAACTTATCTGCTCTTGCATCCGCTGACACCCGCTGCCTGCTTTGTATAAATGTATAACCTTTCTGCTCCACCCCTTTCCGACTTTATACTTTCGTATGAGATTGTTTTAAAGATAATTCGTAGCAAATTCTTATCGCGGGGAGCAATGAACAACCTTGTCGGGGACATGCTTCACCATAACTCCATCATATTTAAAAACAAACGTTTGGCCTAGAATTTTTAAAAAACCTTTTTAAGGAGGTTGCTTTTAATTCTAAACTTTCCTCCGTCCCCTACGGGCTTGGCACTTAACCTAAGGTAGATCTTCAATGCACCGAGGGCCGGACATGTTAAGATATCTAGGGTTTCCCTAAATGTCATTGTCGCAGCATGGCCGCTGGCTCTCAGCGGTATATGTAGTTTATCATCTAGACTCAATGAGCATCGCTCAAAGAAAATTCGACCAACAACAGCGATCGAACCGCCGACACCCCGGTAGGATTGGTCTAAGGAGACTCTGCTAGTCCGTTCCTTTTTATACTGTACATGGCAACCCTATCGGATCTTCTACGTGAAGCGAAAGCTGCGCACGCTTTCTACGCAGATAACCTAGGCATCCTCGCAAAGTCTTGTAAACAACTGTAGTATTTCCTGAATAAAAAGCAAACTGAAGCAAAGAAAACAGGTTAATAATCAACATAGATAAAACAAAAATCCTTTGCCTTAGCCGAGAAGAGGCATAGGCTGCAGCCAACAGTCGCATAAAAACGAATGGCACTGCATTGGAGATCGTCAGCCACTTTCCTTATCTCGGTGTTACATTGACACCACGACGCTCTGTTAGCAGACATGTCACGTTAATACTAGCCAGAGCAACAGCAACTGTCATGTTTCTCAGTGAGCTTCGAGATATCGACCTAAAGACAGCGCTAGATATATTCAGACCAAAAATTGTCCTCATTGTACGATACGGCCTGCCTGCAATAGCATCTTTTCTCACCATTAGCATTCTGAAAAGGCTAGACCGTTTAAAGGCGTTTTGTATTAAGCGCGTGCTAAGACTACCAAAAAACGCGTCTACTACCTTTGAACTTGATACCCCGAACGAACACTTTCAGAAAATCTAGCTGTAGACGGAGTTTTGTTTAGTGGGGCTGTACTCAAGTATAGAGGGAGCTCCGGGAAATACGCAACGTGAAGTTTGCGTCCAATAACTGTACGGACGGACCAGCGTTTTGCTCGGACAAACAGGGAAGATAAGAGCCCAGAAGAACCGAGCACTAGCTTGTCGTGTGACATGGCACGGCTACCATCATCATATGTGTCTAAGCGGACAGTGTTTTGTGATCGACAGTCGTGTGTGTAGATTTTTTAGAGATTGTGATATTGATAGATGTGATATATTTTTACACATCGAAATAGACACAGTGTTGCTACAATCACGTACACACTACATAGGATCAGTGTAGATTTCGCAGAACGTCCAATGTAGACTGCTACCAATATTATTGTGAAAAATATGTATGATATTCCCGTATACTTCCTTTAAGCTAGCTTTTTCAAAAGCGCTGCCCGCCACTTCTGTGTATTTGCTGCCTTTATCATATTTTAAATTTTCTTACCGAATAGAGAAGTGTATGTCCATTGTTCACTACTGAGCCCTATCATTCTCGCCGCAAATTCCACTCCACAGTCCCATTTCGTTTTTACTTTCATTGTTTTTTTTGCTACTGTATATGAAACTCTTTACCACAATTGAAACGGTACCCTAAAGAAAACTTCATAACTTTTTTCAGAATCCGTTCCAATTATGATCAGTATCAATATTCAATGGCTTTATTTCCTTTCTCCATAATCATGTCTCCTACCAAGTCCTGTGTTTTTCTATTAATTATACAGTAATCTACATATGACTTCAAATTCCCCTTCCGTAAGGCTTATGCCCGTGTACGGTTTTTCCATGTCATGGCTGATGTTTAATCCACTCCGGCATTTACCTTGTCTATATTGGAAACTATGCAAACCAATTTAAGAGTGGCCGGTCTGGGTCTCGAACCCAGGCCTTCCGAATGCAAGACAAAGGCTTTGCCACTAGGCCATCTTGCTCGGTTACTATATCCTTCCAACTGACAGATATGGCCCTTCATATCTGCAAGATGCATCGATCCCATTCCATTACTACTTGCGACCGCCACTGTACAATACTCTACCTTTCTCTGATGTATTATTCGGTGCTTTTTATACGCCTATAAGTTTTACTTCCCCGCTAAGCCCTTTATCAACTCCCACCGAGTTTTTTTATTTTCAGTTCGTTGAAATTATGCTTGTTCTAGACAAATATGCCCACTCCTCCACATTGTCTCCTGTTCCCGTATTTGTATCCGTCCCATACCAAGTTTAACGATGAAACCCGGTGGAATCTTTGCCTCACCCAGATGTGTCTTTGTTACTACCCTTATATATACTTCTCTCTTTTCTATCGCCCTGCACAATTCTTACGACTCGCCCCGTCCCTTACCACGTGTAATATTTAGCAATACTTTCTCTGTAACTCCTTTCCTCGCTTGATCTTGTTTTTTGAGTCCGCTTAGCATCTTTCAAGATTTCCAAGATTGTTCTTGGCCAACCTCCGAATCACAAGCACCGCCTTCTCTAGTTCTAACACTTTCTTTTGTCTTGTCTCCCCCTGTGTTTGCTTTTCGCTGCTGTCGTACTCTTTTTTTTACATTGCAATTTTCATTACCAGTCATTTGCAGGCTCTCCGGTTAACTAAGCGGGCCGTAGTCTAGCACCTACCACCGTAGTCAACACTGTCCGGAGTCATGGCTCCAGCGGTGTCCTATATGCATTCTAGGGCAAGATATTTAATGTTAGCTGCCCGCACCAAGAAAGTTAGTTTTATGTTTACAGCCCTGCAAGCCGCCTTATAGTCTCGTCTTGCGTTTCCATTAACCGCCTTGGGCAATGAGCATGCCGTCAACTTTATGTTACGCTTAGTGCAAACGTGTATTAATTTTCCTGCTTGCTCACTTACCTCCCTAACCGCTTCCATTTCACAAAATGCTTGCATTGCATCTACTAACCCCTCCCCCTTGAAACGCCAATTTTTATGTTATATTATCAGACGTATCCATATATTCCTCAATCGATTCCACAATAGCCCTGAATGCTATACCTCTCTTTCCTATAATTGTCAGCCTGCCGTACCCTCCTCGGAATAACTCTCCCCAACTTTTCCTCCACTCTCAATATGCTCGAGTCCTTAGCAAATACTACTTTTTTTTCTTCTCGCGGTAGCGCATCTCGCTGTTGCTGCTGGTCTCCTGCCCTCAGCTGTTTCTGCTGTTGTTTATTTTGTTGGCCTGTTGTATCCGCCAATGCAGCAGCAACAACAACATCGTCGCCTCCTTGTTGCAACGCCTTCCGCCGACCGTCGCCTCCGCGCATTTCTTCGTCGTCGCTTTTGTTGTCGTCGTCGTTGTCTTCAGTATTAGCTTTCTTCTCCTCGTGTTACGACTCAGCTTAGGCGACTCACTACCCCATCTTTAGCTGGTCTCGCCTCTCTCTCTAATTGATACTACTTCTTCCAATTTTGCTTTCATCTAGCCTTTATCACTGCTCTCTATCTCAACAGCAGCTGTTACAGGCTGTCAACGCTGGCGTCTATCTACTCTCTCCTCGATTCTGCCGAGTCTTTTGATTAACTTCTGCTTAACCGCTCTTGGCTTCCTCTCATTTTCCTTCAAGGCGGGTTCCCTCTTTTTAATTACGTTAAGTGTTTGTTGCACATCTGTCATGCACGTCTTACACTTGTTTTGCATAGCGTTCGCTATACCACACTACTTGTCCGCTTCTGCGTTCACTTTCGCCATCTCTGCATTCAGCTGTCCATGTGTAGCACACCCCGTGCAACCAGCAAGTGGCGGGTCACTCTCTGCAGTCCTTTTCCTGTTCATTATCACTCTACACGTGCACACATATATGCTACTTAGAGGCACGTATTCTGTCGCCGCACTGCCATTTCGCGTATTGATGGCTTCAGGGACATTTGAAGAATTGCCACCCCCGACGGGCAACATCTCACTGCTATTTTCCAACATGGTGCACGCATAGACAGTATATAAATATATATATATATATATATATATATATATATATATATATATATATATATATACATAGAAACAGCGTCAACCTTTCTGCACGTTAATTTGCATACACATCCTAATTTGTTCTAAAGCACAACAATATGCACTATAGAGCGGTTGTTATTCACACCTCAACCTTCTAAGTGTCACACACCTAGATTCCTACTGTGCCAGAAAGCCTATTTCTAACAATTCAAATACGACGTTTCAACGAAACGATTTCGTCCACCAAGTTGATACACTATCCTCAGACTTTTTTCCTGGGCTACTTCCTTCTAGCAGGCGAGACGTTTTGCTGGCTCCATCTTCCATCAAACATCTACAGAACAACTACACTTGCAGACTCATCATGTCACGCCACGCTGTCTCCATCCTGCACTCGATCTGCCTCTTCGCGCTGGCGTTCGTGACAGTGAGCGCGAAAGCCGCCATAGACGATGACCACTTCCACTGGAACTACATGCCACATCGCTATTTTTTATTTATTTTCAATTTTCAAATGAAAACTGTGAGTTGTCATCACTCAGAGGAACTTCGGTCGCAGGTGTGAAAACGTTGTTCGGGTGAGTAAAGATTGCTTTTTGCGCCATTTCGCTAGCAGCCATTCTTCATACATTTGGCCATCTCACGTATTGAAAAGCGCTAGGATTGTGGATTGGCAGTCGTAACACCACCAGGTAGCGTTTGAAGTAGCTTCAACTTGATGGCTAATTAGTCATTGAATGTGACACATTCTTATGCAGACAAGGTGGTCGGTAGTTATGATTGTTATATTATGTAGTTAATTGAGTGAATAATTGTTTTGCAGGTGTACGGTCCAAATAGGGAGTTCAATGTTATTTGCGAACACGTCAGCAAGCGTTCAATGCGGAGCGCCGTTTACGAGATGACGTTTGAATTCGCTGTCACTGCCGACAACCCGCTGGAGTTTCAAAAATCAAAATCCTTGCAACGGCCGCCCCAGACGCGTTCTAATCTCTACCTTTCGTCTCGTGTGCAGCTCAATGGGACCAGGTCTGTAACGCAGTCAATAAAGAGTACATGTGCAACAATGCTGCCTGCATCTGGGACGGTTTTCAGTGTGACGGCCGTGACAACTGCGGAGATATGAGCGACGAACTCTATTGCGGTGAGTTATTCTCAAACTAAAGCGGTGGTCGATAAACCGACCTACAAATTATAATGGTGATGATAAAAATTATGAAATTTGTTGCTGCTACGGTTGTCATTGTTTGCGCGGCTTTTTCTGGTCGTTATTAATGCTCTTAACGTGATGTTGACGACTACCGTAGGCACCGCTATAACTAGTGTCTCACAAACTTGTTACCAATTAATACAGGAATTGACCAAGGGTCGTGATATCGCACCGACCCACACTTATAGTATTTTTTCCTCTTCCCTCCTTTGTTCTCTGTTTGATTGTGTCTTCCGTAGGCTTTATTGCTCTTCATTGGCCGCTAATGGCAGCCGTAGTCATCGTGCTGAGTCTGTTTTCGATCTGCTGCCTCGTCTACCGATGCTGTCTCAAGAGTTGCGGCGGACAGACACCTGACCTGCGTCGTTTTACTGGAGCGTCTCCTGCGCCCAGCAACAACTCCCGCGACGACAGGGATTCAGTTTACGGGTCGATCGAGTTTTGAAAAAAATGCTTTAAGTCGCGGCACAGTGGCGCGTCGGCTGTAAATAAAATGTTAACTTACCTTCATAAAATTAAAGGAGAGAAACAGAGGGAAAAAGTCTTGAGTTATTAGTCGTGTAGTAAAAATAATCGGCTTTTGATCGTGAGTAATAAACCAATTAATATGTTTACCTTTCAAGTTGAGATGTCTCTCGTGACTTGCTTTACTATTTTGCCTGCTAAGTGTGTATTCTGATCCAATAGCTAAAAATGTAGCAGCCGGAAATAAAGTAAATTACAGTAATTAAGTTATTTTGGCATTATGACGAAAAACTAGCTTGATCGACTCGGCCAGCGAGATAGCCTTCACTGAGCTTTGCTGTAGCGGTCTCATTGCTCCGCTTACTGCGCGTACAACGACAGAAAGTAAATATTTCAGGACCTTCGAAATTATCACCGTAATGATGTCCTGTATAACTGGGAATATAGTCTGCAAAGCACTTCGTCTTAATACGTTCAATATTGACAAAATTGTATTTATGTAAATAATGACGCGATAAAATCGTCCTTTGTATCATAACAGCGGCTTAAATGGCAGTAACTAGTGTATTTAAAAAAAGTTTTTCTCTGATTTTTAGTGTTACTAGAAATATATAGTAAGTTGAGTAAAGCCACCCGAACTGCTTGCGTTGGAATTCTCTATTGAAGTTACCTTGCGCGATACGTTTTGTACGCTCTCACGTGACCAAGGTGTAGAGACAAGCAAAAGCGATCATTTTTGTGGAGGCTCGTCACCGACTTGCACAGAAACAGCCGCACCAGTATTATGACGACATACGTAAGACAAGTTATCGCTACTTGGATTCATTTAATGAAACTGTAAAGGCATCAAACCAAGTTGCTTCTTCCTTTAGCTAAGCAGCATGGTGGACTGGTCCTAATTAAATTTTCCTTGGCCTAATCATGTTTTGATATCAGGAGCGCAAATTGCTGCAGCTATTTTTCATCTATATCGCACTCCACCGTTTTTCTTGCTCAGCACCTTTCATCGGGATAGCCTATTAATCGTAGGTTCGATCTGTTTCTTTTATGCATCCTTGCCTTGTAATACTCACGTTTTCCTTCAATTTTGAATTCTAAGTCTCGTCCAATCGCTCGCATTTCCTAACTAGGCAATCTACCGGTATCTCTTCCATCCCGCATATCCGACAAACTGTCGCTTTGAAGTCTTTGTACCAGGTTCGTGTCTAACCTACCTGCTCTTCCATACGCTAAAAGCCCGCTGTCTGCTTTGTATAATTGCATAACCTTTCTACTCCATTCTCTTTTAATTTCATATTTACATACGGGACCGTCTTCTAGAGATAATTCTTAGGAAATTCTTATCGGGAGCAATGAACAACCTTGTCCGGGTACATGCTTCACCATAACTACATCATATTTAAAAACAGAGATCATTACGCCAACGAAATCATAACCCAAACGGTAGGATTGACCTAAGGAGACACTGCTAGTCCGTTCCTTTTTTATACTGTACATAGCAACCCTATCGGTTCTTCTACGTGAAGCAAAAGCTCTACATGCCTTCTACGCAGATGACCTAGCCATCCTCGCAAAGTCGTGTAAACAACTGCAGTATTTCCTGAATAAAACAGCAAACTGAAGCAAAAAGCAGGCTAATTGCTCCCCTGCTTCCCCTGCACATATTGCTCCCCTGTCTGGGAGCCTTATCTGTCCAAATATAGGAAGTTGGTGAATGGCGTCCAAAACATGTTTCTAAGACGCCTGCGAATCAGGTGCCCCCACAGCGTGTTAGATGACGTTGTTCCAAGTATCGACACACTTTTCATGCAGTGCAACTTATCTGTTCTACATCAATTACGAAAATGTGACTTGTTAGGACACTTTTTTGATGTACGCTCCAATAACCTAAGGAGTCAACGATCAATCACCTCAAAAGCCGTGGCCCGCGGTGAATTCGTGAACGGACTGTTTGCTTGGCGTATGGCCAAATGGGCCCATGATAATCCAAATAGTGCTCGCCTATTTGGTGATTAATTACGATTGTCTTACAGAAGTATGTTTATTGATACCAACCCTTTTATGTGAAATAAAAGTTATGTTATGTTATGTTATGTCAATAATTAACGTAGATAAAACAAAAATCCTTTGCCTTAGCCGAGAAGAGGCATACGCCACAGCCAACAGCCGCATAAAAACTAATGACACTGCATTGGAAATCGTCAGCCACTTTCTTTATCTCGGTGTTACATTGACATCACGACACTCTTTTAGCAGACATGTCACGTTAGTACTAGCCAGGGCAACAGCGACTGTCATGTCTATCCGTGAACTTCAAGATATCGACCTAAAGACGGAGGTAAAGACGGAGACTATCAACAAACATCATCAGCAGCAGCAACAGCGGTAACGATAACACGTGCACGTACGCTTAAAGCGAAACGTGCCTTAATTCAACAGCAGCCAACAGGCCAACGTCGTGGGCACGCCAAACGAAACACTGATGACAAACGAAAACATTGTCAACGCAGCACTCCCTCCACCTCTAGCACACAGTTGGAGAAGGCAAACGTCTAATGCAACTTCGATACGACTGGCACAAACAAAAGACGACCCAGTTAAGGGCCGTGGAGGCACACGGAGTACCAGATCGTCCGCGCGACCCCGCTAGAGAACGCTTCTCGTTAGAACCCACGTAGACATGTTACACTCCGCGGACGCAATCAAAGAGTGTGTATGTCGAATAATAGATATAGACACAGAAACGAAGGTGACAAATTTGACGTGCTGGCTGACATGAGCCAGCCATATGACAAAAGCTATCACGTGCAGGTAAATAGCTGCAAGCAAACTAACGAACTACTAAACTGCTGCCCGTCTGGCCAGACGGTCATTCATTTTTGCCCGTACCGCGGCCAGTTATACCGGTATAGAATATCCGGCGTACTACGGCGTACGGGAGGATATTAACAGCGTACGTTGTTACATGGCAAGCGGGGAGAAGATCACAATGAGCACAGAGAAATGGAGACACACACACACCAATGACAAATCAGTCAGACCACACCCCAATAACCTATGACAGTTCCAGCAAAATTTCTGCTATGGAATGTCGAATCTCTTAGTCACTTATATAGTACAGTAGAGGAGAACGTATTTAGCGAATATGACATCTTGTTTTAAACGAGAAACGTACTTCACTAGAACCCCCCAACTTCCACCACAAATATTTCATGAACTGGCAGTTCAGAGGATAAGGAAGATCAAATTTGGGCGTCTGCATAGAGCAAGCGGAACTACGGAGTATGTCAAGCTGTTTTAAAGCACCACCAGACGCATAGTGCTAGAACTCACCGACTATTATTTAATATGTGTTTATAGCCCACCGCAAAGAGCTGTAGATCAAGTAACCGCGAGTTGTTTTTTCAGCCAAACTTTCCTGTAAGGGAGCAGAGTCCCCTTACAGGACATCGGCGACTGTGAGGGGACTCTGCTCCTATATACATACAAACATAGTAAGAGGTGTTGACTTAAACTATGATTTTAGAGCATGTGCACCGCTCATTAAACAGCATCAGTTGGAACAAGCTTGCAGCTGGCGGAATTCTCTAACCTACAGTTTTGCTTTAATGAAACTAAAAAATAGTGTAAAGGAGACAAACCTACAATCAACACAGAACAAGTGCGATTCAGTGCGAAAGACCTGGCACGGATACCACCACTATATGTGCAATAAGCCAAACAGTTTTAACATTGAGGTATGCGTATGTAGTTTCTGTGGACATGGTAGTTTTCATCCCAAAGCTTCCTGGCCGCAACCCGCTAGCAGGTACACGAAGCGGCTTCTTGCCGTCCGCGGTAAGCAAAGGATCCGCTTCATATATATTGTGAATCATCTTTCTAGCTGCGCAAAATTTGCCGCTGATAGATGGCCCCACACCCTGCCAAGGCTGTAGCTCAACATTGGCACAATCTTAAGCTTAAAAAGACGCACGGCCGCACTCAAAGACAGTCGTCGAGGGTCTTTCACCTCTGTGTGAATAGAGGCAAGAGCCGCCCGACACCTGTCGCCGGTGTGCTGGGTAAAGGTCGTTCCCGTATAGTGTAGTCTCAGACCCAAATACGGGAAAGAGTTGACAAACTCCAGCGGTTGGCCACAACAGGGTATTACGTCTGCTGCAGCCAATCGACCCCTACGGCGAAACTTCATGGCTTTCGTCTTCCGCGAATTTATTTGCAGCCGCTTACGGTGAAGGTAACTTTCTACGTCGTCGACAATTCGACGAATGGCACCGCGGTTCCGGTGGGCCACTACTATGTCATCCGCATACATGACGACGGCGTTTCTGAACTCCTCCCGCACATATATATATATATATATATATATATATATATATATATATATATAACGTACAGGCATCGCTATCGCACGTATTCGTAATTTCATTGTTGCTAAACCAAACCGCTAAACAACCCATTTCAAAAATTTGGCCAGGTTTCCGCGTACTACAGAATGAACACACATTTATTTTCTAAATACTCCATCGGAACTGAAAACAAGACGAGAATCCCTGAGAACAGCGAGTTCTCCTCCGAGCTAGATCACTCCGTAAAAGGGGTTGCACGCTGGTTGCTGGTTGATGTGCGAGTGTTCGTTGGGCAAAGGAGGTGCTCCGGTTAGTAGGGGGTTAAATGTCTCTCCGCGGCTGCTATTTTTATAGCATTGGTAGACAAAGCAGCACGTCGAGAACAGGCTCGCCACAATGACAAAGGCTGCCATTAGCGGCCAGTGGAAAGCGAAAAAGCCTACAGAGGACACCAGGAAAGAGAGAGTGATGGAAAGACACTTTAGGCGTGGGTCAGTCAGACTTTTTAGCTCATAGCCAATTCTTCGATCCAGTAACGTACTGCCAGGACGTATTTTGCCATACATTCTAGCTAATAGCTAGAGCCTACTAAAAGTATAGGAAAAATAGAAATGCTTTCGGCTTAAATGTCCTAGGGGCATAACATTATAGCGATTATTTTTTAGCGCATTCATTGATCTATTATTCGCTTGCCATAAATACCTAGAAAGGAATGTCGTTCGTTTAGGTATACCAGGGCACTTAGAGCGGTAGCATAGAGGTCGACTGCTATGGAATTCGTGAGTATCACGTGACGACTTTTAGTAACAAGTCGCAAAATGCAAAGGCAAAGTCGACAACAGCAGCAGCAGCAACAACAAAAAACAACAGTAACAATAACAACAACAGCAATTGCTGCAACGCAAAATCTCATGATTTTCATCACCTGTGGCTCGATTCACCGATCAGCGGTAGTGTGGAAAATACTCACTGCAGTAGAGTTCGTCGCTCAGGTCACCGCAGTTGTCATGGCCATCACACTGGAATCCGTCCCAGATGCAGGCACCATTGTCACACATGTATTCCTTGTTGATCGCGTTACAGACCTGGTTAGGGTGAGCTGCACGCGCGACGCAACACAAGCAAGCAGAATGCGAGCAAACACAATGAGTGTCCACACATCAAGTAAAGCAAGATAATTATTAGTAGTATTATTTCTGGATTTTCTTTGTGATAAACGACACTATCGAAATCACTCTAGATAGAAAAATAGCCAGTAAATCTTTAGTGTAATTTCTTGCAAGCGTGATAAGTGTATACCATGCTGAAGAACACAAGTAAGCCGAGGAGCACAAGTATGCGCACAATAAAGTCAGCAGTCCCAGGGATCGTGCTCTCCGGGTTCTCAATCCAGACCAGATATACTATTGCCCGTTGCAAGGGCCGACATACGGACCAGCATGGTGTTCGTCTCGAAACTTGACTCTAATGTTTCAGCATCAAGAGTACACGGGCATCTCAAAAAGAATGGAGTAACGGCTCTTAGAGTACGTAAGATCAAACCTAGGTTTGCCTCTTACTCGTCATTTATTGTTGACGTCTCTGAGGTAGACGCGGCAAATATGTTTAGAGAGACTTTGTGGCACACGGGAACACTCGTGATGGACTACCGTGACAAGGGCAATGTCAATGTGATAGAGACATTTCCCGCTGAAGCCTGACAACCCGTCAACCTCAATTGCCACGACTTTCTCGGCTTTGATCCAACCTCTGGACTATTAACGTCTAGTTTTGTTTCTTGCACTTCGTTTAACGCCGCTCGTATAACAAAACAGTTTGCCTGTGATTCGCTGCTCCAGTACTGCCTATTGCACTCTCCGGACATTATATGCATATCTGAAACCTGGGCGTCTGCAGAAAACATATCATCGGCAGAGCTGTCACTGGGAGGCCGCTACTCTGTATTTCGTAAGGACCGTATCGGGCGCTGTGGAGGCGGAGTATGCATACTTTGCAAACCTGAGCTGGGGTGTTGCGACATCGACATCGGCGATACTTGTGCTGAAGTTGTCGCCATCGACGTGCTACGCGGAACCGATCAGTGCCATAGGGTAATATGTGCTTATTTTTCTCCAACCGGTTCTTCCGCCGAGCTAGCGCAACGAATGCGCACATTATGCGACGCTTTAGATGACTTAGTTCAAGTTAGCTGGCCCGTCATTTTGACCGGCGACTACAATCAACCTGGAATAGATTGGACCACAGGAGGCCTTAACTTCTCCTCAGAAACTAAGGAACACATCTTCAGCTCATTCTGTTGCTCTGCCGGACTTATGCAACTTGTCACGGTTCCCACACGGGGGCAGAATATTCTGGATTTGCTACTTACTGATAATGAAGATTTAATCACTGATATTACTGTGGGTGAATCTCCAGTAAAATCGGATCATCTTGCCGTATCCTTCAAAATTGCTGCAAAAAGACAAGAGCGTATTGTAGGTCCATCGCTGAACTTCTTTAAAGCTGACTATAATGCGATGGCTGCGACCCTGGCAGTCATCAATTGGCGTCCCCTTTTTGCGCAATGCCAATCAGTGGAAGCCCAGTACTGCTCTTTCCTAACTATCATATCCGACCTTGTGAAAGGATATACTCCAAAGATGGTTCAACGAACATCCCCACTACATGATTTTATAGACAGGGCTGCTCAAAAACTGAATAATAGTGTACCTTTCTCTCGAAGTCATACACGCCTCTCGCGTAGTTTGGCGCGCACAGCATTGCGTTGTCGGCGCTTGGAGGAAGCTAATCTGGATATCCGCGACGCTAAGGACTTCTTCCGATATGCAGGCCGACGTCTTAAACTACAGACCGGGGTAGCGCCGCTTATACACGAACAAGGCACCGCAGTCGAAGATGGACACAAAGCTGAGGTTCTGCTGAGCTACTTCAAAAGTGTATACATAGAGCCCCAGAACGTCTCCGCCGGCGGAATCAAGCAAACGGCCCAGATACTCAACGACATTGAATTCCATCCCTTTACTGTGCTTCAAAAACTTCGAAATCTGCAACGCAAAAGCACCTATACGCCCGACAAGTTACCACCCATTGTATTCAAAGAACTGTCCGAGTTTCTAGCGGAGCCACTGTCATTAATTTTCTCTCGTTCCTTCGAAGATGGCGAAGTTCCCACCATCTTCCGTGAATCCATTGTCACACCTGTACACAAAAAGGGCTCTAGAGCAACCGCTGAAAACTACCGGCCTATTGCTCAGTGTGTTATTCCCTGCTTAATCATGGAGAAAATAGTTGTTGATTGTATCTATAATTTCTTATCCTCCAACCAACTTTTAGATAATCAGCAACACGGATTCACTAAGGGACGATCGACGGCAACCCAATTATTGGAGGTCTCCCATGACTGGGCCCTGGCGCGAAATCACAGATCCCCGCTCCATATTGTTTATTTTGACTTTTCGCGTGCTTTCGACCGGGTTGATCACCAAATTTTATTAGCAAAGATGGAATTGCTAGGCATCGGACCTAGGATTCTAAAATGGTGTCAAGCCTATCTTACTGACAGGAGTTTTAAGGTCAGGGTAAGAAGTGCCACGTCTGGTGCTGCTCCATGCCCTTCTGGAGTCCCGCAAGGCTCCTGCCTAGGGCCGCTCTTGTATTCAATTTTTGCCCAAGACCTCAAACTTGTTCCTTGGCAAACTCGACGTAATTTACAAGCTCTATGCTGACGACTTAAAGATATACGTCGAAGTCAAAGGCGAAAAAGACAAAGCCGAGTTGCAGAAAGCAATTGATTCTGTGTTACTTTGGACCCATTTGAATAGAATGGAAATATCAACTTCAAAATGTGCCGTACTGAAAACAATAAAAGATAATACTGCATATTTTATGAACGGCCATAGTATACCCGAAGTGTCAACATACAAAGACCTAGGTGTTACATTTGATTGTCATATGAAGTATACAACTCATATTGCCGAAGTTGTAAAATCTGCGTCTCGTCTGTGCAATCTCATTCTCAGAGCGTTTATTGTGCAAGACCCTGCAATGTACATAAAACTCTATAATACGCTTGTCGTCCCAAAGTGGACATACTGCTCACACGTATGGACACCTTTCTATAAAAAAGATGTAGAACTGCTTCAGCGAGTGCAGGATAAATTTGTTCAACGAGTCGCTTGGCGCTGCAGTGTAAGACGTGAGAGTCTCGTACTCCCAAATGTGAGCGAGTACCAGATGCAAGTTGACCTCAGACTTTTTAAACAACTAATCCGTAGTAATAATTTTAGTACCTTTTTTACAGTACGTCCAAATAATCTTCGTAGTGTGGTGTCAATTGCTCCACCGGAAGTTGCTAATGTCGATGTGGTGAATAATGCGTTCGCATGGAGAGTTTCGCGACGCGCCCATGTGTGTAAAGACTACACTGTGATACCAACACCCCTTTTTCAATAAAGGAGACTTTGTATTGTATTGTAATAAAGAGTTGATACCCGACTATTCTCATGTATATATATATAGATCCAACGTTTTTACAAATATGCCGAGAAACGAACAAAAATATGTATCCAATGCAAGCGTTGTCGTATTTGTGTGCTAATGGCACGTACCGCTGGCGTTCGGGGCGGCCGTTACAATAATCTTGACTTTCTGGAACTCGAGCGGGTTGTCGGCGGAGACAGCAAACTCAAACGTCACCTCGTTATAGGAGCTCCGCATTGAGCGCTTGCTGGTGTGTTCGCAAACGGTATTCAGCTCCTCATCAGGACCATGCACCTGCAAAGCAATTATTAATTTAGATAGCTACACCACCAACCACCGTATCTGCGAGATAACGTATCGCATTCTTACGATAGACTAGTTAGCCTTTAGCTCAGAGCTACTTCTGACGCGATCTGGTAGCATAAAGAGTGAGTACAGCTCCTGTCACGCTCCCAGATGTTGATTGACCCAGATCGGTTTTGGACAGGAAACGTCGCGCTGTGGGGCAAAGACATACCCTATCCAGAGCTGTGATGCTATTCAATGAGTGAAATGACTGTATGGAAAAAAGCTGTTGAAAAAGTGGCTCACAAAGCATCTTATTCAAACGTTACTTACCCGGACAAAGTTTTCACACGAGCGACCGAGCTTCCTTTGGACGCGCAGAGTGACCTCGTCGATCTGCACATTGAACTTAGCGGGACTCGGCGTTTTTACTCGTAGACAGCACGTTAACGGCTCCGTGATTTTCGACTGTGACTTCCGAAAGCCACGAATCACTACGGCGCTGCCGGTGCCTACCGGGTTGACGTCCACTGTGTGCACATCGGGACCACAATGTGTCCCGTTGGACACTCCACAGTAATCGCCGAGGAAGACTAAAATATTTGGCAATATATGGCATTAGCACGACGTACCATGATTTATCTAGCTCGATGGCTCACTCTACAAAACTGGCTATGGTTTAGAGGAGTAGCTGGACAATTAGGTTTGCACACACGAACACCATTGCAGAAAAGTCATCCCCAAGTGTCGGCCGGTACTGTGAGACTCTACCGAAAAGGAATTGCCTAGCAAATACTTCAAATAATCGAGGGGGTGCGATCCTACTCGTGGCTAGCTTCCTCGCCGGAGGTCTTGGGGGTGGGTGGCATGAGTTTTGTGAGTGAATTGTATGTGTCTGCCTTGCAGGGATGGTACAGGTTGAAAGTACCTGGTCCGAAGGAATATGAGTGACACCTCTCTAGAGTACCTATTGCCTGCTAGTATTTAATTAAGTAAGACATTTTTAACGCTCTGACAACTACATTTTAGACGCTCGTAATGGGCTAAGTTGCCTGTGGCACGATATCGTCTAAATGCATCTATCGTCATCGCGTTCTCGTACTGGAATTATATAGGCATTCTCTAGCATAGGTATGTAGCAGCAAGGCAATGACAACCACGTCCAACAAATTCAACCAGCACGGCCAGGGCTCGAACTAGCGATGTTTTGCTAATTGTGGTTGCCATGGCAACGCCCCGTTTCGAACGGTGCGTTAGCCGCCAAAGCCACCGCCACTACTAATGAAAAATAGAAAAAAAATAGAAAGAGTTCTTCTAAATGTGAGCAAGTAGACCATAGAACAACTGTGTAAAGCTCATCTGCCATTTGCTGAACTGAGATTATGCTGATGAGGACGACAATAACAACAACAGAGCGCCCAAATATCAAAGCGCTTAGAAATACTACAGCAGACGTTTTTCCCTTCACCTTGCTTGCTACCCGCTACAGGCTTACAGAAGGTTGGGCCGGTTTTCGAAAGCTCACTTTAGTGGTTTCACGCCCTCTTCGTGCTGATGAAAATATCTTTTCTGCCCATTTATAATTTTGCCACAAAAACCACAAATAACACTGTTCCCGAGCGCATGTTGTCCTAAGCAACGTTGCGACAACTCACAGTTCTCATAGGGATGCGGCATGTAGTTCCACTGGAAGCAATCTTCGTTGATGATGGCATTCGCGCTCACGGTTACGAACGCCAACACGAGAAGGCATAGCGATTGCAGGATGGCGACAGGGTGGCGCATTGTAGTCTGGCACCTGCAGGAGTAGTTGTTTCGTGGCGACATGGTAGATAACGGGAACACGGCCAGCAGAGCAACTTGCACCACAGAAAGATGTCTCTGCCGTCGGCATCATGACATCGAATGAACACAGCAATAAAGAGCTCGGTTAGACTGGTTAAGGTAGTTTTTGGCTTACATTTCAAAAAACACATGTTGCACACTGAGCATCACGTCGTGCTAATTGATGTTTGTAGAAAGAACAATAGGCATTAAGCGCGTACAAGTATGGCGGCCTGTAGCCACTGATCCACATATAAGATGTATGTTCCTATTTATTCATGTTCATTTGCACGTTTGCCCAAATGAAGCAGACGTCAGCTTCTTTATGAGCACTTGCACCTGTGACGTTGAACAGTGTCACGTTAAAGCGACCATTATTTTTTTAGTTACCGCGTTAACCTCCTACATTGTCACTGACCCGCCAAGCATCCAGTTTTGTAATTTCGTCTGATCTCTGGGTACGTTGATATGCGTTAGAGTATGGAACAATACTTTATATTATATAT